>OX402068.1:12068694-12198694 GCA_947859365.1 Archips crataeganus | reverse complement strand
ATGATGATGACTCGTAGAAAAAGTATTGTATACAATAGTTACATAATTAGCTCTTAAAGTCTCATACCTTACTTAGGCCACTCGGCAAGCTACTCGACTACTACGGTACTCGACTTTAAGAGCCTTCATTATGCAACGATTGTATAAAATACTATTGGAGCATCGAGACAAACCAGTATGGTTTAACGATGGTCTTATATATATTGTTATGTAATTTTGATTTATCTCTGTAAAAATAAAATAAATAAAAATTTATAAATACTAAATTTATTCCGCGTAGGCTTCTGTGTAAAAATAAAAAATAAAGCTACTTTTTACACCGTGTGGAAATTTCAAAAAATCCCTTCATAGCTTCTACGATTCCTTCTATGATCTTCAAGGATGTCTTGCCAGATATTCGTGCTTCTAGCTCCAACGGTTGAGGCTGTTCACTGTCTATCAGCCATTTAGTTACTGAATCTTTTACAGGTATAGATTTATTTAGGGAGATGAGCGTAATTTACGGTGATCTAGTCTACTGTTACTTTATCAGCTATTCGCACCGGTAACCGGTCAAACTGGTGACTTCACCACTCGGATGCTCTGCCGGCTGACCATCACCTTAAGACAAATAAGCAAACAGGACATCGATATAGAAACCGTATAGCACCATCTCTGTCTTACGAATTTATTTGTTGCAAAAATTAATGGTGCTCGTTGTTAAAGTATAGTTTTTATGTTGTGTTACTGGTTTTTTTAGATTTTTTTTTAAACGTTTATTGGACTTGCATTGTTTGTACCGTCTGTTAAGCCAAAGCTTTCAAATCGATTTTCAGCCTTTTTTTTGATCGGATTGGCTGGAAATCTGATACAACTGCAGTCAACAAAAATTACAGTCAGAAATAAGCCTGTATTTGAAAAAAAAAACACCAAAGGTTAGGTTATTTATTACTAGCTTTTGCTCGTGACTCCGTCCGCGTGGAATTAGTAATTTGGGCAGCTTATTTTTTTTATCCAATTTGCTTAGTCATCAATTATGGCTCTCCTTAGTTCCTCGATATAAAAAAATTACCCCCCCCCCCCCCGCACTCCCCCGCACACCCGCGTTCACATTCACCACCGTACTCCCAAGTCAAGCGTGCCTATAGAAGTTTTACTTCAAAAACCCCCGATTTTGAAACATTCTTCCGCTCCGCTCCGCTCCTATTGGTGTTAGCCTGTTAGCGTGATGATATATAGCCTATGTCCTTTCTCAGGCTCTAGACTATCTGTGTACCAAATTTCATTTAAATCAGTTCTGTAGTTTTAGCGTGAAAGCGAGACAAACAGACAGACAGACAGAGTTACTTTCGCATTTATAATATTATATATTAAGTTAGGATTCGTAGGTCACTATCGTACGCCAAGTCAGTTTCGTTTTGCTACTTACAGTCGGTAATAGGTATCCAGTTTAAAAACAATTTGCTTATTTACATATGAACCTAATTGTCGTGGGATGTTGTTCAAGAATCAAACTGACAAATATATGATATACTTTAATTCAGTCATCTTAATATAAAAGTATGTCGGAAGACCAGAGGCTGTATTGTCTAACGCGCGGGCGCTTGCGATCGCATTAGCCATCTCTTTCTAACTTTTTTTTTTCATTTCATTTCTTTTTACCCTAATCCTGTACCATTTGACAGAAAGAAGTGGTGATTGTGATTCCAAGTGTCTTAGATTAGACAATAATTTCAATAAGGCCATTGTTCGTAAACACTACACTGACGAGCAAAAATAAAGGGTCGGTTACAAAAATGACGATAACTTCAAAACCAGCTGTGATAGCTTCTTCGAATAAATTGAGTTTAGTAAAGAGTTTTATTCTTAACAAGAAAAAGTTAAATTGAGAATAAAACTCTTTACTAAACTTATTTTACTCGAAGAAGCTATCACAGCGGGTTTTGAAGTTATCGTCATTTTTGTAACCGACCCTTTATTTTTGCTCGTCAGTGTATTTACCTGTCGAAGTATGAATTCCAAATGTTTTATTTAGTAGGTACTGTATAAATTGACATAAGTGAGATTGCTTTTATGTTTTTATATTAATTGTGACCAGTAGATATACTTGAGATTTTTTATTTTTTATTTTTATTTGCATGCATCAATATTGTGGCAATTGAAAGCTACTATTATTGAGTAAGATTAACAATTATTATTAATTAATCATGAAAATTTTCACATGCCGTGTAGTCCGAACATATGATAGCTCTAATGTGTACTTGTAACATCTTTTATACCGTATGTTCTGTGAATAAACATTTCATTTCATTTCATTTCATTTCATCACAATCGTAAAGAGGAATAGATAGCCAGACAGGTAGGCAAGATACGTCAGGGCTGGCCACCCTTGGAGCCAAATGAGCTTTTTAGCGTGCCCGACCTCGGATCACTTGTTCATGTTCACGTTTTTCACTTGTTCTTTGCGACGTGCGACTTACGGGACACCCTGTATGACTAATACGACCTGTAAGCTTAGTATAAGTTTTACTTCACCAAAATACTTCTCGATCGCGTTTACGTAAAAACTTCAATTCTATGGAAACTTGGACGCGCGGCCGCGGAGGCGCTGTCCATGTTTCCCTAGTAATTGATTTTTTTACGTAAACGCGATCGAGAAGTATTTTGGTGAAGCAAAACTTATACTAAGCATACCGCTCTTTCTTCGCATTCTGGAAAGAAAAGAGGTGACAAATGTGCAGTTACCTACTACAGCCTTTGATTATACAGGATGTCCCAAAACTCGACGATAACCTGGTATTGTAACTATTATACTAAACGGGACTTATCACGCAAACAATTTTTACCGTCACGTTTCGGCCACATTGTAGCGGCCGTGGTCACGAGTTGAATGTCGAGGTAAATATTGTTTGCGTAATAAGGACAGTCTGTAGAACTTTTTATTTTGACGCCTCTTTTTCACCCATGCAACGCCGTGGCGGGTCGCTAGTATTTTCTAAATACAACTATCGGGAGCCCATCGTAAGTAGGTAGGTAATCGCCTTCTACAACCCGTTGACAATCTTATTATTATTCATGCATGTGCAATCTTAACCAATCGAGATTCACGCCCACATTCGTGTATACACCGGGCCTTCCTAAACTGCAATTTCTATGACCTAGACTGACGATCCCGAGGACCTCGTAGTGTGTCTCTGTGAAGCGCATTAGGGGCCCCCCGGAGTCGCCCTTGCAAGAGTCTTTTCCGATCTCGCCTCCTGCGCAGATCCGACCGTAGCTCAGCTGCAGACGTGGGTACATCGAGTGGCAAGTCTGGAATGAAGTTGACAGTTTGTGTTCATATTAACGGTTTCGCTCACGTGGAAGAATAAAAAAAAATGGCTATCTATATATGTTCCTCAAGGAATATATCTGCTAAATTTCCAGTCTTTAGGTCCTGTGGTACTGTGTGTTGTCTGGCAGTCAGTCAGACATTAAATGGAATACTTTAATTAAGTACTTATTTTGCTCCACCGCGAAGTAGTGACGTTAACGTTGAAAATATGCTTTTTCATGCTATTTTCCCGCCCTCCCTCCGCATAAAGATCCAATTAACCAACCCAAACGCAACTAAACCCACAACCAAGAGAACTGCCACCGCCATAAATAAAAATCCAGACTCGTGTTTCGCTTGATGATGAAATTGACGAAGGAGGGGGGGCGGGAGAGCGGCAAAGTTGCATTGTAAAGCATATTTCATGACTTAATCTTACTACTTCACGGAGTACCAAAATAACTGTTCCATTTTTAGGGTTCCGTACCCAAAGGGCAAAAACGGGACCCTATTACTGAAACTTCGCTGTCCGTCCATCCGTCTGTCACCAGGCTCTATCTCACGAACCGTGATAGCTAGACAGTTGAAATTTTTACAGATGATGTATTTTGGTTGCCGCTATAACAACAAATACTAAAAAACAGAGTGAAATAAATATTTAAGGGGGCTCCCATACAGCAAACGTGATTTTTTTGCTCGTTTTTGCTCGATATTGATAACTGCAACAGGTAGATGCTTGAAATATTCACAGAATATTTAATTATATATTAACTTTAAAAATAAATAATTATAAATAAAGTAAAACCAATATTTATGGGGGGCTTTTTTAAACATTGTACAGATGTACGGAAACCTTCGTGCGCGAGTCCGACTCGCACTTGGCCGGTTTTTATTTTTCATGCTGCATTCTAATTGAATGTGATCGCAGCAAGATGTCAGCAAAATACTTTGTCAGTGTTATGTTTTACGTACCTATCACAAATGAATAGTGAAAATAAACCGATCACTCACGTCTTAAAACGAGTTTAACTGGACATGTTTCGGGCTAATCCGTAGCTCTTCCTCTCGGAGTCGCACGTCACGGCGGCTGCCAAATGCTCGTTTTAAGACGTGAGTGATCCGTTTATTTTCACTATGAGTGAGTCTCACGGTAGTATCATGTTTAAAGTCACAAATGAATACTTACGATCAAATCGACGTAAGGTACCATCACGTGCTTTTTAACTGGGCTTTTGAAGCCGCTCTCAGTGGTACCCCATCCCGCTACGTAGAGATTGCTTGGAAAAGTCGCGCTGATTGACGGGAGGCAGATAGGTTTGACGAAGTCTAGAAATAGAAGTTGCACTAGTTAGCTGAATCCAATTTGAAAATTCAACGCTCGAGAGTGAAACTGTTTGAGAGGAAAATTTTTCGTATCAGTTCAAAGCAGACTATGAGTTCTGTCCTAACTCCTAAGGAGTAGTCTGGGCGATTGCCCTGCTCACCACTCCCTCCTCGTCCCTCTGCTAACACATGGGTCCTATCTCAATCAAAGGGGGTGGGACTTTTATACATACCTACCGATCATTAAAAACAATGGACCCATTTCTTTAGAGGTCATCAGTGTACCCAGTTCCCAGGTATGTTTGTAATTCACTGGCGCCAATAATTTAGTTAGCGTTCTGCCTGCCGTCTGGACAGCTGAAGGTATAAACAGCCATCGCGTCAATAATATGCAAACTCCAACCTTATAGAATAGAATAGAATAGAAATGATTTATTCATATAAAAAACAAATACAATTTAAACTTCATTAAATGCGCCAAACTGGAGTGACCAGTTTGCTGGCGCGCCACGCTCAAATCACATTACTACTTAACAAGGTTTATAAGGTTAGAGTTATTCTAATGCTAATGATATTAAAATTAATAATTAGCGACGACATGCATATAACACTAAGACGAAGCAAGTTAAATTACGAACCACTTTTGCTACTTGATATACTCCTCTATACCTTGACAAGCTCGTGCGCGGCGCTCGGCGGAACCCTGTCGCAGGGAGCCTCTGCTGTCCATAACAAGATTGTTTTTAACAAGTGCGGCAAATACTGACTGCGACAGGGTTCCGCGGAGGGTCGCGCACGAGCTTGTCGGACTATGATAGTGCATTTTTAAGCTTAATCTTAAATTATTGCTTTATGTGTTTATGTTTAGTGGCATAGAGTTGTATAGATATTTTTGACGCCTTGGTAATGTACGGTCGCGTGCTTTAATTTGGGACCCATTTCGAACAAATACCCTTTGAATGCCTAAACAAAATGACAGGACTGTCAAACTTAAATGGATCCCAAATGAATGCTCGTGACTGTACGTATATATTTATGCCCTTGACTGTACTTTCGAGAAATTTGACCACGTTGTCGAAAATGGTTTAACGGTAGATTGTTCAACAAGGGACTAAAACAAGCCATAATGACACGAGATATTTAGCCACCCGAGCGAGAGCGCTACGGAGCTCTACGGAGCGTTCGCAGCGCGCTTCGGTCTGAGAAAAGCTTCAAAATTGTCTATACCCAGTCACTGAAAATGGCGATAATCCTCCATTCACAAACACCGTGATTGGCGGTTTAGGGGTTTCCAAAGTAAATTAAAAAAAAATACTTTAATCCCTAGAGATCAAAAAGAGCTTTAGTCCCGATATGCAGAGACTAAAGTAACATTTTAAGAGCATGAGAAGTGAAAAAGTTATTTTTAAGTCTCAGGTACTCTTACCACTAAAGGTCACCGTTCTGTTGAGACGCACTAGTGCGATATCTTGAGCATTCCCAGGCACGTACAGGGCATGTAAGTTGATCCTCTGTATGGGTATGCTCTCAGAGCCGTTGTTACAATGTGGTATTTCATATCGTGTATCGCAATCTATATTGGTCCGTGTATCGTATTCACCAAGACGAACGCTCTCACTGTGAAATTTAAATGTTTGAAATTGAAACAATTGACAATGCAAATATAACGGGCCATGCTATTAGTAAGAAAAAATGACAATGTTATGTACTCCGAAGGCCTTATTGCCTAACGTTACAGTCACATCCATCATTTCCCAAAGAAATGGTAAATACAACGTTATCATTTCTGCCGAAAGACATCCACTACTGAACATAGGTCTCCCCGATTCTCGTCAAACAGAGCGGTACTTTTTTTACATAAAACTGACCCGTGATTGACCACTACCTCACCTGATGAAAAGTGAAGATGAGGTCAAAGGTGTACCTCACTGGTTCACTAACAGCCTATTCAGCATACTGCGCCCTCCACATCCAACGCGTTCCCTCAACCTTAACCAGGTCATCACTCCATCTTATTGGAGGCCTACCTACTACCTCTTCCGGTCCGTGGACGCCATTCGAGAACCTTTTGACTCCATCAGCCATCAGTTCTATAACGTCTTAAAATTAATATCGATACCTTAGCGCACAATCGTATTAATTACAATAATGTACTACACATATAAATAAATTAGCACTGTATGTCCTAGTGTACAAAACCACTACTTAATTGTGCACTGAATTGTAGTTAATACGATTGTGCGCTACGGTATCGATATGGAATATTTTAGCAGGTGGTTGGTTTAGTTTGACATAACACCCCTGTACAGATTTTTCATCGGAATTTTTGATGCAAAATGTAGCCACGCCTTTGACGCGGTACACATTGAATACAGAAAAATGTACTTATAGTTAGGGAGGCGAGGTAGCTAAATGGCGTAATTCAACGGCGCCGTCGAGACCTATCAAAATCGAAAGATAAAATAATTTCGAAAAAAAAGCTCGTATGGCAAAAACCATTTTAGCGGTGGGTTTGGCGTGTACGGTTTTTCAAAAATGTTAAAAAAAACAGTTACTTGGGCATTCTCGAGCGCGTCAGATATTCATACTACGTATGCCCCGAGTGCCTCTGATAACAACGGTATACTAATCTGCCGGTTTGCGTGGTGGGGGTAGGCATATAAAGTAGTCAAAAGCGCAAAAAAAAAAATTTACTCGAGTGCGTCAGATTTTCGGAAGGGATGTTAAGTAGGTCCCAAGGAAGCTCCCTTTAAAAAAACTGACGATTTCGGCGTGACGATAAGTTACGATGAATTTTTGAAAATGCAAAAAAAAAAGTTTTTTTGAAATACTCGAGCGCGTCAGATTTTCATAGGGGAGGTTTATCTCGGTATCCTGAAAGCATATTTTTTTAATCTGACAAAAATGTTGGTGGGTTCTCTTAATCTGACCGAAAAAGGTTTTTTGGTTTCTTTTTTTTCCTTTCTTTCTCCTTGATAAAATGGGGAATTTAAGAATGACAATAAAGCGATAGATACAACCAACGTAAATGTAGATGAAATGTAGTACGAAGTGTATTATTTATTGTATAAAAAAATGAAATGATATAAAAATTAGATTATAATTGTATTGTTATGTATGATCTTTACATTTTTGCTCAATACAATTCATCTTCTTCTTCTTCTTCATATCAATGTTTTTTTAACACCCTCAGTTTTCGAGATATACTCAAAAAACCGGGAGTTTGAGTTTTTATGATGCTTCAAGTCAAAAAGTTTTAACTTTGGACAAAAATGTAAAGAGACCTTTTTTGTGTAAAGTAAAATTACCTTTTTTGTTTATATAAACTTTTTTTTTGTAAAATGTATCGTTCGCGACTTATATGCCGTAACGCGTTCTTAGGAAGACGAAATGGCTCCTCCACACTTCCGGTCATGCGGAAACCGGCAGATTTTGTATTTTTAGTAAGTTTTACATTATATTCTTCAAAATAAAAAATAAAAAAATCGCGCTCGAGAATGCCGGATTAACGTTTTTTTTTTACAAGTTCGCGACCCTATAACTCGGCGGCGTCAAGGACTTATCGTCAGATTAGTTAAATTTAGTCTTTAAACACTAAAATCAACCCCCAATATCTTAATCTGACGCGCTCGAGTATTTCAGACTATCCATTTTTTTTTACTAATCTGATCGTCTATCCTAGGCGCGCGTCACTACATATAGAGCTAAATACTTTACAAGGTTGTTCTATTAGGTCTAAGGTATCTCTCATATCTTAAACTGCCACGCTCGAGTATTGCCGAAAATTCCCCTATTCGCCTCCCTAACTATTAAGGAAACATTCGTCAAACACAATTAAAAAAATTCTGGAAAACATTTATGGGAGTGCTCGGTCAAATTAACCCTATTTAGTTACCAGTGATTGTGTTGTTCTGGTAAATAAATATTCTGCATGCCACATTAAAACATCTACTTACGGAGGCGTTGTTACATCTTCATGCACACAGTGTGCTGCCGTCAGAACGTATCTGCCACTGATGAGCGAGCCGCCGCATTTCGTGTCTATGGTACCCAAGTCGATATCTCGATACTCGAGAAGTACAAGCCACGGGTACTGGTTAATTTCAGTTACGTTTCCACCTGTGCGAGAGAGAGTGGTGGAATTTAATCAGAAATATGGAGATGCGTAACATGTTTCTGTAATGGCATGTCTATTCGACCAAGAAATTCCTTTACCACACTAAGGTTCAAATGTCAGTTGTACGGGTTAAAATATCCGCTCGTTCCCTAAATATCAGAATTGCAAAATACTAGATTGCCGACTTACTCTATTTCTAAAATACCAAATTCCCAGAATACCAGAATTTCCTATATTGGATTGCCAAAAAAGACTTTTTTCAATACACCACGTCACCATGCTCGTTAAAACACGACCCCCTGGCCTCCCCACGACGACCACGACCTGCCTGACGAGCCTGGTGATTTCACTATCTGGTAGGGAATTCGGTTTTGAATGGAACATGGTGTATTGAAAATAAGCTTTTTTGGCAATCCGATATAGAGAAAAACACGGTGACGAGAAAGTCTGGTATTCGGGAATTTGCTATTTTAGAAATAGGCTATTTTCACTTACATCATTGAATAATTGATTGGTTTGATTGATGATTGATTGTCTTGACTCATTATTGTGACAATCAGCTTTATAGTTTTTTCTCTAATATAGGAACTGTCATAAAAAAAATGGCAAAGGACTTACTTGGTGGACTATAAATAGTGTACCATGTGACTTTCCATTTCTTGGAATTTGAATGCGAATTCGCTGTACCGATCTATATCGATGCCATATAACAGCACTACATCGAAATAAACTGCAATAATTAAACTATTACTAGAAGCGAACAGTCAGCACATCGCACTTCCAAATAAACAGCGCATCAATTCAAATAATAAAGTAGGTACCATTAGTTTAGACCTGCTACAAATTGGATGAAGTCTATATTTAATTGGTACAATATTTTGAATTGATGCGCTCTTGATCTGGGAGTGCGACATACAATTGGGGATGTCTATTTTTTGCAATGTATAGTAAATCGTAAACCATTTCGAGATAAATGCTTTTTAACTCGTTTTCTGCAGTTATTTAATTTTAATATTATGTAATGAATTTATTACATAACAAATAAGCGATGACCTTCATTTGACATTGGTGTAAATTGCGTGACCGGTCCAAGTCGTACTTTATTCTGTGTGGTTAGAATTCTTCACAATTTACGCGTTGATTATACTACGGAGTTTGATTTGGACCCGCTGCCTGACATCTAGCACTTTGACAGCACCAGTAAAGTGCAGCGGGGGGGTTACAGTGTACCACTACGCAAAAAATAATTAAAGGGGTTGCCTTATCGTACATATTTAGATAGATTTAGAAATTTGGCAGAGTGGGAGCCTTCAATTACACTCTGACGTCATCAACCAAAATAGTTTCAATAATTAATTTTGAAAAAAGTAGTGAACTAAATGACAAATTATTGAAATGAGTTTCTTATAATTGACTTTTCTATACAAAAAAAATATAAAAACCACTGGTAATTTTTTTTAGACATTCCCAATTATATACAGACACTTCGAGCGTCGTAAATTATTCCGGCGAATATTATTTCAAGACGAGTGATTGAAAACCTTGATTCCAAGTTGTTGCTAAAGAGGAACATGATTTATTAAATTTACAAATGAGTTTTGATAATAGTAGCCTAACAAATTGATTACGACGATTGTTGTAATTAGACAATTAAAATATCTTACCTGATATTCTAGAAGACATCACGATTTGGCCACAACAACCGGTGTTAGGGTCCGGAGGTAGAGAAGTGGCTTCACATGTTCTGATAACTGAAGAGGAAGTGGAAATAGAAATGGGAGCGGGGGTGGTGTGGACTACTCGCGGGGTTGGTGCAGTAGGTTGGGTAGATGGGTCAGATAGAACGGTTATCAAAGTAGGTGCGGTGACTATTTGCGAGGTTGATGCAACAGGCAGGGTAGTAGATGTGCCAGATAGCGCAGTTATGGATGTAGGACAGCATATGTTAAAACTGGTATTGCAACTGGAATGAATATGAATAACGCTGTTTAGAAAAACGGTTGAGTTCGAGCGGGACTCGTACACGAAAGGGTCTGTATCTTCTTCTGTTGTATGTTTTCATTTCTATTTTTATTAGTTGTTGTCATAGCAGTCATAGTAATTACACGCTCTATAATCATTTCAAGTGTCTTATGGTCTAACATTTGAAATTTGCGCAACAATTTTCAATGTCATTATCAAGATCGACCTAAAATCTCTGACAAAAAACGTGTTACTTGTTTAGGGAAAAACTGTTTTAGATTAAAAAAAATACTTAAACGATACAAGAGAAACAGTGATTCCCACACAGGCACAGCCTGTATTTGATATTTGTTTTATTCATTTGTCGTTATAGCGTTCATATAATATGTAGTAATATACAACTTGTGAAAATTACAAATACGGACAACAGAAGCTTGAGTAATAAAGTCCTTGTGGGTGTGCCACCCTAAATTTCGAAAAAAATTAAAGCTTTATAAACATACCTCGGAGTAAAAAAAGCGAAACTTTCGATCACTGTTAGATTATGCACCGCAGTACAGTTCCTTGTGTCTTTGCATTCTCCTCTCACTCCATTGGGAACCTCGCATTTCTCAAAATGTTCAGAGAGTGGACAGCATACCTGAAATATTTATTAGGTACAATTAAAATATAACCTGAACATCAATCCGTACCGTACCGTGCGTTTTAAGCGAAACTTCTTTCCTCGCACGACAAAGATCTGGAATCAGCTTTCTGCGGCAGCATTCCCGGAGCGTTACAACTTAGGGATCTTTAAAAAACGAGCCTACCAATTCCTAAAAGGGTCGGCAACGCACCTGTGATGCCGCCCGTGTTGCGGGTGTCCATGGGCGACGGTGATCGCTTTCCATCAGGTGACCCGTCTGCTCGTTTGCCACCTCTTATATATATATAAAAAAAAAATCATTATTTTCTACAGCTAGAAATTCATTATTTTAATAAATTATAATATTCTGTTTTGTTTTGTTCTTACCTTTGGTGTGAGTCCCTGGTAACCACAAGTTATGTTTTTTTAAGAATTCCCTGTGCCGAGTTGTTATTCTGTGCACATCTTTTAGTAAAGGTATAATAGCTTCACATGTCGTAATCAACTTGCATTCGCCCACTTTGTCGTCGTATGATATACATTCTGTTTTAAAAAAGACAGACCTTGGCTAAATATATAGCTTCATCAACATTTAGATTTTTAATTAAACGATAGACTGGCCGCCCGTTGAAAATAAAGAGAGTATAATAGCAAGGATGATATAGTCTGGTTTAGCAATCGCCATAGTACAGATCGGCCGCGGAAAAATAGTTCGACTATTAAATCTAGATGGCGATGGCGCTTAGCCCGAGGGTTTGAAAGCAAAACAATGACTACAGATATTTCATATTACTGCAAATGTATTATTATGCAATATTTTTGAAAAATAATACATTTGTAGTAATATGAAACATCTGTAGTCTTATTGTTTTGCTTTCAAACCCTCAGGCTATATGTCAGCGCCATCTAGATTTAAGAGGGTTTATACCTGCTGAGCTGGCAACGTTGCATTTTTGTTAGTTTTTCTCGATTATTCCATAAAAATTTAATGAAAATTAAAATTATTTTGTATACAAATTGTTCTAATATATAAGTTAATGTGTCTACTGCAATAATAATTCGTGATAGACTTTTATTTTCTTTAAAAACGAACAAATTATTACCTAACGGTTTTAAAAGAAAGTAAAAGTCTTATCACGAATTATTATCGCAGTAGACACATTAACTTATATATTAGAACAATTTGTATACAAAACATTTTTAATTTTCATTCAATTTTTATGGAATACCTAATCGAGAAAAACTTACAAAAATGCAACGTTGCCAGCTCAGCAGGTATAAACGCTCTTAATAATCGAACTATTTTTCTGCGGCCGATCTGTACTATGGCGATTGCTAATCCAGTCTATATCATCCTTGATAATAGTAAGTACTAGCGTCCCGCCACACACACGCACGCACGCACACGCTTGCACGCACGAACAATTGAATATCGGGAAGCATCGTGACGTATGTCATGAATGATAAGTAATGAACATGGGAAATAAAATAGATAACATTTATCTCGTGTGAAACAGCAGTGCCACGCGAAATTGACCATAGCTGTACCCTTTTTTTTCTCGAAGCGCCTCATTTCACTTCCCCCCAAGTAACTTCTTGGTGGATTAATTACACTTTTTTTTATTTAGCCTGCTTATGTGTCCCACTGCAGGCCAAAGGACTGTCCTCTCTCGCTCCCACTCTCGCCTATCAAACTCCAGCTCGATTTCATCACCGCTTCGGACTGCCTTTATTACGATATCCATCGCTCGCTAGAGACCCATTCCGTGGCAACTTTCGGCCAACGTTCTGGGTTCATTGGATAGCCTAGTCCCACTTTAGCTTGGCCGTCTTTATGCCCACATGTCAGCAGTAAGAGTCTTGGAACGCAGCTCACTGTTTTTAATGCGGTCCGTTCTTCGGACACCAATAACTTACAAACATAATAGATTAAATTAGTAAAAAATCTTTGAATTGGCTCACCATCATCACTTAAAACAGATTTGACGTAAATAACTGCCAGAAAAACAACTGTCAACACTCTTTTATAATAACGCATATTTAATTTATAAATAAACTTAAATATTTGGGCACTATACAGACGCGTCTGTACTTTATGAGCTCTGGGTAATGTATAAATCAAAATTACTCTGATTTTATATTATGTACTTTTAAATTCGAGCACAAGCACGCGGAAGACCTATGTTGTTAATTAAAGTAAATTTCAGCTTTATATTCCAGTTCATTGCGTCCAATTCAGAATAAAGGTCATATTATCCTGTATGTGGTGTAGGATTTTCCTAATTTGGTAATTTCGCCGCGATCTTACTAATTAAGTAAAATTAGATTGCAATGTACCTAAAGACATCATCCCAGCCTATATACGTCCCACTGCAGGGCACAGGCCTCATCTCAGAATGAGAGGGGTTGGGCCTTAGTTCCCACGCGGGCTCAGTGCGGATTAGGAACTTCACGCACACCATTGAATTTCTTCGCCGGTGTATGCAGGTTTCCTCACGATGTTTTCCTTCACCGTAAAGATCGCGGTAAAATTCAAATTTAATTTCTGAGCCGGGATTTGAACCCACGACCCTCTGCTTGAGAGAGCCTATGCCGAACCACTAGGCCAGCACGACTACCTAAAGTACCTAAAGTATTGTAATCTAATTTTACTGAATGAAAACAACAGTGAACAGAAATACGTCACATCATCGTTATCGTCATCATCACTAAAAGAAAGAAAGAAAGAAAAACATTTATTCGTGACAAAGATGAAACAAATACAAAAAAAGGAATCGGAAACAGATACTAAATAAATATTGCCACGAAATGGTCCCAACTCAGCATGATGTCGGCCTTGCAGCCGACGCTGGTCTTCCGTTGGATGGAACCAATCACTGATGGCGAATTTGGCAAAAAAATATGGAGTCAACTTATCTATTTATCTGTCGCAACCGAAGTCGACATCGGAGGTCTGTCTGTTCGGAATCGGAGTTTATAACCTCCTTAACATCTTTACCTATTTGAAATGTTGACAAGATTGATAACAACCGGACGATGTCTGCTGTCCCTGCACGGGTTTCAAATGATGACACATACAAATAACTAATTACAGTATTGTTACCTACCGCGTCTGTTAACGTTCAGCAGCCAATCTGCCTTCAATTAATGAAAAATATTTAGTCCATGAATCTGATAAACAAAAGATAACTTGATTTGGCGAATTGCAGAATTGAGAAATTTAACTTTTGACTTGTGTAGAATATGATAATATATGACCAATCCATGATTAGACGAGTATATTTTTTGACAAATCAAGGATTTGACGAATGTTTAACGTGACCAATCAAGGAATGGAAGAGAATCTATCTGCTTTGACAAATCAAAGGTTTGACGAAAGTCTAATTTGACTAAATAAGAATTTGACTTACGAGGTGCGTTCAATATAAAGTGAGAATGAGATGCAAACTCTTTTAATATTACGAAATTAAATACTGGCCAGTAAAGCTAATCTATCTAGCTGATTGCTATGAAAAAAAAAACTAACTGTCTTTTGTTTTAAAAAATATACGGTAATTTCTTTGCAATGCTATTGAGTACGTTAGCGAAAATGGAGAAAATTGAACTGCGCGCCGTTATCAAATACTTGTATTTGAAAAATTTTTCTACGGACCAAGTCATTTTGGATTTGCGGGACACTTTAGGGTCTAATGCTCCTCCGTATTCGACAGTCGCACGTTGGTGCGCCGAATTTAGACGTGGAAGAACATCGACAATGGACGACCCCCGCTCCGGACGCCCTACACAGCAGTAACTGAAGAAATTGTGAAAAAAGTCGAAAACTCAGTTTTGGCGGATCGTCGTTTCACAGTTCGTTTTATTGCTGAAAATGTAAAGATTTCAACGGGGAGCGTGCATAATATTTTACATGAACGCTTGGGTATGAAAAAGGTATCTGCGCGTTGGGTACCAAGAATGCTTACTGACACGCAAAAACAAACTAGACTAGAGATTTGTCAAGAAGCTTTGAACCTGATGCAGCAAGACCGGGAACTTTTTTTGGCGCGATTTATAACAATGGACGAAACATGGCTCCATCATTACGACCCTGAAACGAAACTGCAGTCTATGACATGGAAAAGGCCATCATCTCCAACTCCGAAGAAATTCAAGGTGAGCCCATCTGCCGGTAAGCTCATGGGCTCTGTTTTTTTGGGATGGTAAAGGGGTATTAATGATTGAGTATCTTGAGCATGGAGCCACTATTACGGGCACTTTATACGCCAAACAAATAGCAACATTGCGCAATGAGATCCGCGAAAAACGGAGAGGTAAACTCTCGAAAGTTGTGCTGTTCCACCAGGACAATGCCCCGGCATACAAGTCCGCCGTTGCAATGGGTGCAATTCGTGATGCTGGGTTCGATATCCTTAAGCATCCTCCGTATTCACCAGATCTCGCTCCCAGTGATTTCTACCTATTTCCGAGATTGAAACAATACCTGAGAGGCCAGAAATTTGAAAACGACGACGCGGTAGTCGCTGCAGTACAAGATTTTTTAAGCACTCAAGATGAGACCTTTTTTAAAAATGGAATTTTAAGTTTAGAAAAAAGATATACTAAGTGTATTATGCTAAAAGGTGACTATGTCGAAAAATAAAATGACATTTGGTAAAAATTGTTTATAACATACTCATTCTCACTTTTTATTGAACGCCCCTAGTAGATACAAGAAGGGTAATCTTATGAATCTGTATTATAAATGTAAGTATTTCTTTTTTAGAATTTGACAGGTGTCTGGTGTTGGGTCCCACTGAAAAACACTGATTTTTTTGTATCTTTTCCTGTCAACTGTATTTCCTGTGTATCGAATATGTGTAAATAAACATATCTCTCTCTCTCTCTCTCTCTCTGTCTCTCAAATCTTAACAGCCGATCGCTAGTGTTTGGAATCTTTAAAAAAACTTGTCGATATTATCATAAAATTTCGATATGCGTTTTTTCCGTAACCATTATAGCTTTAACATAAAGAACAGCATACATAATTAAAGTTTTATTAATACTGTCCTTGCGATGGCGATGGCGATGGGATGTTAAACTTAATGGGTTTTTTATAACATCCTGTATACCTACTTATAAAGGTGATGTGACTGACTGATGGACAACGCACAGTCAAAACCATTAGAGCTAGAATCTAGAAATCTGGTAAGTATAGATAGATATGGTTTGAGTTGGTATCATAGATGTAGGTATTAAGAAAGGATATTTCAAAATTCCGACGGGATACGAAATTGGCATATTTTAGTATAAATAAATATTAGGGGACAATCTTACACAAATCGACCTAATCCCAAACTAAGCGAAGCTTGTACTATGGGTACTAGACGACGATAAATATACTTATATAGATAAATAAATACTTAAATACATAGAAAACATCCATAACTCGGGAACAAATATTCATGCTCATCACACAAATAAATGCCCTTACCGGGATTCGAACCCAGGACCTCTTGCTTCGTAGGCAGGGTCAGTACCAACTAGGCCAAAGCGGTCGTTAAAGTCTGATTGATTATAATCCTTACCTTACTAATATTATAGATGCCAAAACAACTTTGCCCGTCTGTCTGTTACCACTCCACGTAACCGCTAATCCGATTCAAATTAAATTTGGTATGGAGTTACTTTTAGACTTTGGGAAGGACATACCGATAAACGAATTCTACTCAGACAGAGTCGCGGGCAACAACTAGTTAAGAAATAATGAAAATATTGAAAATTCTAGTTTAGTTGGTAACAGTTTATTCATGCATGTTCATTTTAATCCAGTCTAGATATTCTATCACGTTAGTATATACGCCAGGGTAGTGGTATCCGCAAGGTTTGCCCCCGTAACTGACTATCCCGAGGATTTCGTAGTGGGCCCCTAAGTAGCGCATTAGAGGTCCCCCGGAGTCACCCTTGCAAGCGTCTTTTCCAATTTCACCTCCAGCGCAGATTTGTCCCCTTTCCAACTTATGGTGGTAATATGAATTGCAAACCTGAAAACAGATAAGTTTTACTAAAGGAAATTAATTAACTTTTTTTTTTTTTTAATAAAGAAAGGTTTATTATTTTCTACATAAAATGGGTAAAATCAAAGGTTGACAGAATAAAACAAAATTTTACAAAACTAAAAATTACAAATAAAAAATACCCTGGAGGTCGCCCACTTGGGGCATCGTCCCCAGGACGGAGGCCGCGTTGCCCCTCTGCACCGCCAAACTTAGGCGCTGGGCAAAGAAGGTACCAGCCCTGCAGTGGCGAAGGGTGCTAACAACTCGATTCCCAGCGGGTTGCCTAAAATTTTGAAGTAACCAAACGCTTCTCTTAGTAACCGATTGTTTGTATAGAGACTTACTCTTCCATAATAAACTTTTAAGTATTTTTCAAAATGGTGCAGTAACAAAACGCATCAAAATATCCACAAGACCAATCAGTCATTCATAAATTCAGTATTCCGGCAGGAATTGTACACTCACACATGTAAATATTCATTCAGAAAACCATAGATTCACTACAAGCGTCTACCGTAAGAATAGGCATGGAATAGGCTGAAGATAACCCGGTCTCTATCGGCTTATCACATTTAAAAAAAGACTTTCTACATTGTGCATAAGGCTTAATTTCACTTTGACAGAAGCATTTTTTTTAATTAATTTATCCCACTTGGAATAGCCGACGGAATTGACATTCATGCAGCCATTCGTAGACTTATTTAAAATTACTGGAGCGAAATTTAATTTTAAAATATCGAGTTTTAGTGTAAAACAGAAAGTACGATATTTTATCTATTTTTATAATAAGATTTATAAACAGACAAAATTAAACCGCCACGGGCTGTGCTCAGCGCGCTGCACAACACCAAATCGTATACGCTGTGCCGCGCTGCCGGAATGTGTCACTGCATGTACGATTCGGAGCCATAGAACGTGCCGGACGTGATCCGCTAGCGCGGTCGATTTGTTTGTGGTGTGGTATTTATTGAAATGACAACATTAGGTAATGTCATGTCAATCGCTCAGTGTTTTGTAGTTTGTTTATTTATATTATAATAAAGTTATGTGAAATAATTTTAATAAAACACAATATTAGATCAGTGTTGATACGCAATATCGGTGAAATTTAATCGTACATATTATCGTCTGTCAGGTTGTAAATCTGATTATAATTCAGTGTCTAATTCATGTATAAGTAACATATTGTTTTGATACTGATATCAGTGAAAGGATAAATATGCTGCAGTCTTATGGACCGAATTACTGCACGTAAGTACTAGTTTTCAAGAATATAACCTAGTATAACTACTAAGAAATGTGGTATGATTTTTGTTTGCTTTTTTTCGTCCGGCTTTACCTGGAAAAAAATTCACGCCTCGCCACTGCAGCCCTATGGTCGCCTGAGACGCCGAAGAGCTTGTCCGACACTTCTTTTACAAACTTTTTTGTGTCAGACGACCATGGGCCCAAAGTTTCAATTGCAAGTGCCGCAAATATGTAGTTGTTCGAAAGAAATGCGTATTTGCGGCACTTAATAGTTTGGGCCTGCTCTGCGGCGGACCCAGGCTTCCGTGCAGAACCGTTAACGTGGGACGGAGCCAATGTGTCTACACAGGTGACGTCCCACGCTAAGGGGCGGCCCAGACACCAAGGCACTAAAGTGCAACCATCGGGCCTCTTACCGTCGGTGGCAGAGAGACCCGAAGGTTCCAATGTCGCGGGCACAGAGGCAGTGGAGAGAGCCCGGCGGATGATATCATTAAGAGTGGCGTGCCTAAAAAAGCGACCCACACTCTGGTGACAAAATAGGCCATGCCGACCCAAAGTGTCCACTGTCTGAACGCAGCGGCAACAAAGGTGTGTTTCACAGATTTTAATGCCCAAGCGAAGACAGATTGCAATTCGCAGTGAAGAGGGATCCAAAACAGTTCCCAGGGTACGGGAAGGGAGCGCGTGCAGCCAGTGACCTGATTCCCTTTCGGATACCGCCAATATTCTGTCTCGTTCACCCGGGTCAGAGCAATCCTCCAGTAGCCGCTTGTGATTCATTTTAATATTAATCGTATCTCAAGCGGCTTGGCTGGATTTCTCTGACGGCAAACACTCACTTGGATTACAACTCCTCCAAGCTGTTTCTGCATCCTTTAAACATGACACCTGAACATCAGAGGCTGAGGTAAGTTTAAGAATACCGCTGATGAGGGTGAGCGTGCTATTAAAGGAAGACAGAAAGGCAGGGAGTGCCATGCTACTGGTTGACCGGATTCTTAGGCCTCCAAATTTGACAGGCAGGATTGCTTGGTCCCAGCTGGAGGGAGTAAAGGTTAAATTTGTAATTTTGCTCACTGTTTCTTTTAAAATTTGATCTATGTTAGAAGTGATTGCAGGAAATTTCCAAACGGGTGAACAACGAAGCAAATATATAAATTTTGGGGAAAAAAGGCAGAGTCGTAAGATATGCATAGCCATATGTGGGCTGATTTCATAAAGCAAATTCGACGTATTTTGGAATTGCTCTATTTTAGCATTTAAGGTCGAAGGTATTGAATCGTCAAAAATAGGTGCTCCGAGAAGCGTAAGGGTGTCACGGGATAAAACTGAAATATTAGAAATGAGATTATTTACGCTGTCCATTATATTAGTTTGAAGGGTAGGAGAAATACTCTCATTTAAGAAAATCTCGCACTTATTGGTGTTAAGCGTAAGGCCGATTTTTAATAATTAACAACTTCATTAGAACTAAAACTAAATTAAAACTAAAACTAGAAAAAATAAAATACATATTATGTTCAGTTCAGCCACCAACAATTTAAAATACAGGGTTCTTTTTAATTCACTGACATCCTCTTAACCCTGAATTCCTATCACTCAAACAAATGTTTTTTTGTTTTACGACTTTTTAAAATGAAGCACTTTTTTCCCCATACAAATACACAGAGTATCGTAAAAATAAGACGTAATCTCAAATTTTCAAAACGTTATTACACCAAAAATATTAAGTTATGACAAAAGCCGTAACACAAAAAACATTTGTTTAAGTGGAAGGAGTTTAGGGTTAAAAGGATGCTAGTGAATTACAAATAACCCTGTATAATTGACGGAAATACCTTCGCCAATATAAAGCAGTAATCGCCAAACTGCGGCAAGTAGACGACAAAGCTAACAATTTTAGCAATAATTTTAAGACTAATTTTTCACATGAAGTTAATACATGTATAAATTTATTTATTTAAAATTACAGTTAGTAACTTAAAAGCTAGAGCCAGAGCCAGACCGGTGCAAACTTATAGACTTAACACAGAGTAGGATGAACTTATACATAATTTAAATAGCGTAAGCACGAAGTACGGTCGCGTGTTTTAATTTGGGAGCCATTCGAAAAAAAATCCCTTGTATTCCTGTACAATATGACAGGACTGTCGACTTTAAGTGCGTCCCAAATTAAAACTCGTGACTGTACCTACGTGGGACGGGAACGGCTATGTATGGCGAAATTGCGTTTTGACAGTTCATAAAAAATGCCAATGAGTATTTTGTGACAGGTGGAATATCGCAAGATGGCGTTAGTGTCGTGACGTCTGTTTGACGTTCAAGATTTGCTTGAGATTGGCTCGTTTATTATACACCAATCTCAAGCCTGACACAAGTGTCATAGCATGGTTGTCAATTGAAACTACTAAAACTAGCCTGAAATAGAAACCCCCACTGTCTGGTGGTGTTAACCATCCAATCCACGAATGTGTGACCCGCAGTGATACCTCACATTGTCCTATGTGGCTCATGAACAGAAAATTGTGGCGACCACTGATCTAACGCAATGAGAATTAGGTACAATCGTTGTCATCACTTCTTACCGTCATACGGTATAGTCTGTTGTTACAAGAAGATGGTGTATGCGATCGCGAGCTTCCCCGCGTTAGACAACAAGACCTTATATGTCTGATAATTGATAAATAAGCGTTAAGCTCCAAACGCACAGACAGCGGAGTCGTGGCGGTGCGGTGGCGGTGACGGTTCTAATATTCTAACTTGTATGAACGGTTGTGTGGTAGCTACCGTTACCGCGAACTCGTTCATACAAGTTAGAATATTACAGCCGTCACGCGTCACCGCCACCGCACCACCACGCCTCCGCTGACTGTGCGTTTGGAGATTTAGTGCGAAAAATTACTGTACCGCGAACTCGTTCATACAAGTTAGAATATTACAACCGTCACCGCCACCGCACCGCCACGCCTCCGCTGTCTGTGCGTTTGGTGCGAAAAAAGCAGATGCGATACTTTAGACACTTTGGCGTTTCCATTCCAAAATGTTTGATAAATTTGATGAAGAGTTTTCACTGTTTCGGATTCTTCTAGACTCCATCTTCCGCCTTTAAGTGTAGTGAGTACAGTACATGTTTTTTCCATACTCACCGTTAGGTTAACGAAAGGAAGCATCACATGCATTTTGATAGAACTTCGAGACCCGATACTAGTAGTACCCCATCCTGCTACGTACAGATTCTTCGGAGTAGGCACGTTCACTGATGGAAGGCAGACAGGTCTGATGAAGTCTGGAAAAAGACGATTACCTAACTGATAAAAATACAACAATACTATAAAACCAAAATAGTTAGCATTACAAGTCATTGACACTCACTATCTGTCCTGTTCTCAAGCATTACGAAAGAAGCCAAGGGGAATGGGGACTGGAACCTGAGGCCATCGCATTGACCATCTCTTTCTGTCACCATCTTAAGACGTGAGTGATCCGTTTATTTTTCATCATCATTAATTTAAGAGCTTAGCTCTTGTCGGTGGAGTAATCGCCACTCTCTTCGGTTCTCTGCCAGCGCTTTCAGCTCCTGATACGACATGACATTGACTTTTTCCGTGGCTTTATCTATAAATTACCGTCTCGTTCTTCCCCTGCCTCGCCTGCCTTCTATTCTAATGAGCGTACTGCTTTACGTCAGGAATATTTTCTTATTTACGGTTGACTCTTGGGCTGGATTGGACGGATTGAAACTTGGGAAGACGTGGTGGCCTAGCGGTATGGCCTCTCAAGCAGAGGGTCGTGGGTTCAAACCCCGGCTCAAAGAATGAATAAATAATGTGCAAAATTACATTTGAAATTTACGCTTTACGGTGAAGGAAAACATAGTGAAACCTGCATACATCTGCAAAGAAATTCAATGGTATGTGTGAAGTTTCCAATCCATACTGGGCCAGCATGGGAACTACGGCCCAAGCCATCGCATTCTGAGAGGAGGCCTGTGCCATGCAGTGGGACGTATAGAGGCTGGGATGATGAAGATGACTAAAATTCTGCTTGAGAGGGCTCTTCTGATGACCTGAAGCCGTATTGTCGAACGCGCGGGCGCTCGCGATCTCATGCACTATCTCTTTCTACCATCATCCTACTCCAAATGACAGAAATAAGTGGTGAAAACGGCGCGAAAGACGACAAGGCCGCGGACACGCCGCTGCCCCCGTGGCCGGTTTCATAGAAATCTATTCATTTGAATGCACCGCCGCCGCCGCTGCCCCACTGACCGCTGGCTTCGTGTCCGCGGCGTCAAACTTCTGTTTTCTACAGTTCCGAAGAACTTGACTGCAACATTTGCAACTGCAACCGCAAAATAATGTTTTTTGAACAAGGGTGGCGCTCTTACCATTGAAAGTAACCAACTTTGTGAGTCGCAACAGTGCGATGTCGTTCTTAGGATGCAGTCCACGCTTGAACAAGTTATGTATGATGATCTTCTGTATCAGTACGCTGACTGAACCGTTGTTACAAATCTCAGTTTCGTCTTCTTCCACACAGTCTATGTGGGTCAGTGTGTCATATTCACTAAGGCGAACGCTGTCCCTGTAATTTATTAATTTGATTGAAAATCTTAAATCAGCATTTTGGAATAAGAAGAAAGGTAGGATTTAAAAGATTTAAAACAGACACCGATGATGATGATTGATTTTTGGACGTTACTTTACCGGATTTTTGCTTTGTTCAATGAAAGAGATGAAGAAGCTTTACCATAAGTTTTAATTCTGCGCGGATAAAACCGCGAGCTAAAGCTTGTATAAAATAGATGATAAAGCACTTATTTGATCGACTACACAGTAATCTTGAAGAACCAAGGTAGCTAACTTACGGAATATTACTTCTGCCAGCATCCACACACTGAGCCGCTGTCAATACGTATCTGCCACTGATGAGGGAGCCTCCGCATCTCGTATCTATAGTGCTTACGTCGATGTCCCGGTACTCGAAAAGTACAAGCCACGGGTACTGGTCGATTCCCGTTTCAGATCCACCTACAATCGAAGAAGTTAATCGTGTAAGTTGATGACGTGAGGGTCGCTATAACATAGACTGCGGGAAAACTAACAGAAAACCCAGCAATATTTATTGCGATTGCGTTCGCCGCGCTATAACACTCACTCTCCATGACTAAACTAATACGAGTAATCTCGGATATGTTTGAACTGTCGGATAATTTAATGATGTATAATATGCCTAAGTAATCCGGTGTAAAGTTTGGCCTGAGAAAAAAGGCAACGGTTACACTTTTAAATGACACTATTCCTAGTTAACCTCTTCTAATTCATGTTTAAATATTATCCCACAGGAACTAATTACCGGGATATTAAGTATGTAAGTTAGTGACGACTCGATCCAGATCTTTGTGTATCTGTACGCCAAGTTTCTGTTAGCCGTTGTTGTCTGATTGAGTAACAAACATCCGACCATCTTCACATTTTTTTCATTGTTATATAGTGGGATTATGTATCCAATCAATACCCTAGTCAGATTTTTGTTATCGGGGTGAATACCCACCTAGGATTTTAAAGGACAACCCATGAATGCCACAACATTTGCTGTCGGGACTTGGGGGCAGAGAAGATGCCGCACAGGCCCCGGCTGTCCCTCCAGATGCAGTGGGGGTGGACGGGGCAAGCGTGGTTGGCACAGGTTTGACAGTAGGCTGCGCGACAGATGTAACGGGTGACACGTATGGGCAGCATATCTGAAATAGAATTACATATATATCTTAAAATGTCACTGAAACCGCAATATTCACGACTATATTTTAAACAGTGATTTTGAAGTTTAAAGAAACAGTACTGATTGATTTTGAATTGATACGTTTTCTGTCTAGGTGTGCAGATTCTGTAGTTTTCGCCATTAAAAACTGACTTTATTGGGGACGTTTTAAGGTACCGAGATGGCTAAATTTTCAATGCATATCGCCCGCCTTTCACCGCTACAAATCTCATGTTTTTTGTATACCCATATAAAACTAGCTGTTGCCCGCGACTACATCTGCGAAGAATTTGTTTGTCGCTATCCCGCGGTAACTAGGCAATTTTCTAGGATAAATACTATCCAATGTCCTTCCCAGGATCTCAAATTATCTCCAAACAAAATAAATGTCATCTAAATCGGATCAGCGTTTTAAGCGTGAAGAGGCAACATTACAGACAATCGTGTTTATAATGTATAATATTAGTAAGGATTGTAAAATGTTCATTAATAAAACGCGTCATTACTACACGTCAGGAGTCCGTCCGTGATGATGATAATACTGTCTGGTTTGTATAAATACTCTGTATTGAAAATCTTACCATGGACTTTAATTGTTGGAAACCACAAATGGATTTTATCAGGTAATTCCTCTGCTGCTTGGTTCTGTTCACGTCTCTTAAGAAAGGTATAGTTTCGCATTTCGTAAACAACTTGCATTCGCCGAGTTTTTTGTCCGGAGTTTCACATTCTGCAGGAAGTATAAAATATAATTTCAAGTCTTATAATCATAACATAATAGTAAAACACTGTCGATCAAGTCGCCTTTGAAATTAGAAGAATATGACACACAGATACTGATCTGACTTGAGTTATACTATACTATAGTTTACTACTCCACATTATCTAGCACGATATTTATCATCTAATATATTAAAATCTCGTGTCACGGTGTTTGTTACCGAACTCCTCCGAAACGGCTTGGCCGATTTTTATGAAACTTTTTTCTCTTTATTCGGTAGGTCTGAGAATGGGTCGTAGGCTATTTTTTATCCCCCCGCCCCATTCTTCGCGGACGGAGTCGCGGGCAACCGCTAGTAACTCATAAAAACTACTCCAGGTAGAGTTGAACTGGAAAGATATGTAACCCTGGCGGTATGGCAAGAAGAAAATCTTTTGCCAGTAAGTATAATATTTTTATTACAATGGTTTGCACCAAATCTTGTAAGTCAAAGGTTGGATGACGGATGGACACAAAAGAACGGTCATTAAAAAATACTTAGGCTCTATAAAAAATGAAATTTTTAGCATAAACTTATTTTAATAGAAAAAAAAAGTGACTTACCAATAGAATTACAAGTGACGTAAGAAGCAGCCAGAAAAGCAGTCAATAACACGATATTAATGTAATAACGCATGATTTATTTCGAAATTAAAACAAACTTAAATAAACGCGTCTGAATTCTCAGAGCTCTGAAACTGTATTGAAAATGAGACACAATTGATGTGCCCTTTATACACCATGAAAAATATGAACGATATTTTCAACAGTTTTAACAGTGCATTCAAACTTATTCGCCACAGATGTGGCATTAATTATATCGTACGTTGACCAGGGTTTTCCTAACGTTATCAGCTAGCAGTTTAGGCTTACACAATATATATATGCGATAAACCGTGAATAGCCCCTTGGTGGCCTTGTGGTTTGACCTATGGCCTCTCAAGCATCGAGGGTCTTGGGTTCAAATCCTGGCATGCACCTCGTGAGTTTTTCAGAATTTACGTGCGAAATTACATTTGAAATTTACCATGAGCTTTACGGTAAAGGAAATCGTGAGGAAACCTTCATACACCTGCGAAGTAATTCAGTGGTGTGTGTGAAGTTCCCAATCCGCACTGGGCCCGCGTGGGAATTACGGTCCAACCCCCTCTCATTCTGAGAGGAGGCCTGTGCCTTGCAGTGATACGTAAATAGGCTGGGATGATGATGATGATGATATACGATAAACTAGGTTTTGCGCGCGACTTCGTCTGCGCGCAGATAAAAAGTATAGTCAACTCCCGATCTCTATACCGCGGGAAATTCCAAAAATTCCTTCTTACTGCTCCTCTATGCTCCAGGATGATATCTGCTACTTAAGTAAGTATTAAATCTCTATAACCGCTACACCTAGTCAGTTACTTAAAAATAAAATCCTTTATGAAAGAAAGAAAGAAAGAAAGAAGACATAAAGAAAGAAAAACATTTATTTATAACAACAATAACACATAAACAAGCTAAAAGTACAAACATAAACATATGAATAACAAGTGAATAACGCGTTGCTATAATTAAAGCTCCAAACGCACAGACAGCGGAGGCGTGGCGGTGCGGTGGTGGTGACGGTTGTAAACTTGTAGGTACTCCTATATGAACGAGTTTGTGGTACGGTACCGCACAAACGTTCATTCATACAAGTTAGAAAACAGGTCTCCTTCGTTATCCATAATATCGTTTGTCCTAAATTCAAATGCCATACCACTTTTGCCATAAACACTTTTGACATATCATACTTTTGCCATAATGATCATTTGCCATAATTATCTCATGTCCTAATGATCGTAAGCCATAATGTCACATGTCCTAATACTCTAAATCCCTAATATGTTTTGTACTAATATAGTAAGACTTAAAACTTACGAGTCATAATATTAAAATCCATAATATTAAATGCCATGACACAACACTTGTTGGCAAACAGCGGCTTACGAGCTAGAATAGTAGATTAGGTTAGGTTAGAACTGAGACCCCAACAGAAACGAACCGGTACTAGAAAAGTAGGTTAGAATTGCGACCCCTACAAAAACGATAACAGCAGTCAGAAAAGTTTACGGACGATAGTTTATACGTCATAACAAAACTTTCAAAAAACAAAAATGAAACCAGGCGGTCACCCATCCAAGTACTGACCGCGCCCGACGTTGCTTAACTTAATATTAGTTAAATTTTAACTTTAATATCGACTCCATAATTTTCTTTCATCTTATCGTGCGATGAAAAATCCAAACCCTGGTTATGACTTATGGTTATGAATTTTATTTAACAAACCCTATTCGGTACTTTCACCGGTCGGTCCAACCAATCGGTCTTTCGTACTTCGGTATTGTAATACATACCCTGGGAATCATCATTGGGTATGTATTACAATACCGAAGTACGAAAGACCGATTGTATTCAAACATCGAATGGGTCAAAAGACCGACACGATTTTTTTCTGAAACTGTTAACTTTTTAAGATTGTTATAAAACAAACCTAACCTAACCTAATGGGTTCTGTATGATGCCCTTTTAATAAATTCTGAAAAGTTTACGGTTTCAGAAAAAAATAGTGTCGGTCTTTTGACCCATTCGATGTTTTAATACATTCGGTCTTTCGTACTTCGGTATTGTAATACATACCCATTCCCCCGGGATTAATTCATCAGGTCTTGACTTTGATCACAGAATAACTAATAGTACTAGCGTACAGAAGGATCACTCTCGAACAAAAGTCAACTTTAGGTATAAAAATTTGCCTACTCTTATGACCGTTAACTGCTTGCACATGAAAGTGAAACTTATCGTGTGATGCGAGTTTTCATATTCCGTTGGGCACCGCTGATCCGAAACCAAGAGCACGGGGTTCCCACTCGTCGATTTATAGGTAGGTATATAAATCAAGAATGATAACAGTGTTTATTAATTCAGTAAACTACCTTTAGTAAGTAAGTTTTTTATAAGATCGTTTAGAAGTCATTGTTTATTGCAAAAATCACAGAAATAAAGATGCTTAATTACGCGCGACGCGGCTAGCATGCGAACCGAATGCCGAGCGACAACCTAATGTCATACGCCTGCCCGGGAGGCGCGCCGGCCGAACATACCTAAACTGCGGAGTGAAACCCCCCTGCTTTGATGACAACGGTGTCTTATAATATAAATAAACTAAGTAAACATTTGTTTTACGTGGAATATTTTTGCCATCCGGTTTTCCTTAAGTGATCCGTTAGCGGTAGAATCCTTTAAATTCTTTAACTAAATGGAATAACAGGAAAATCTTGCTTATCCTAAATCACTAAACTACCGACAAATTAGGCATAACTGACTACATTTAAATCCACAAATAAACATAGGTATCTAATAATTTTTTTTACAGAATAATCATTGATTCAACGATAACTTATTATTCGAAACATATAAGATCAGCATTAATTAGGCTTGCTCAATAGGAACGTTCCGCTCATCCATACTAATATCATAAAGTAACTCTGTCATTCTGTCTGTCTGTTACCTCTTCACGCTTAAACCGGTGAACCGATTTAGATTAAATTTGGTAGAGAGATAGTCTGAGACCTTGGGAAGGACAAAGCGCTGCTTTGCTAAAAAACCGGCCTAATTCGAAATGATACGCTGTGTAACTATCTACTTAATTTGCAATAATTAGGGGCTGTTTCACCACTTTTTTAAAAGTTCGGATTAGCTTAATCATAACCTTATTTGACAGATGAACTTAAAATGTCTGTTTCACCAGTCTTGATTAGCGATAAGTGACGGACAAACTGTTTTTTAATTTGACCATTAGATCAGGTGGCATTTAGCATTTTTATCCGTCACATAACTTTTTAATTAGTCAGTTAATTTTTTTGTGGTCATGGCTGGATGGTTGGAGAGCCCTTCAGCCGGTTTCAGAAAAATAAATCAAAGTATTTTTTATTTTTTAAAGATAGAAGTCATGCTAAATTGCAAACGAAGATTCAAATATCAAGATTTGAATAAAAAAAATATAGGTACGCTTTTAGTATGTAAAAATAAATCCAAAATTTCGTAATATTTTTTAATTACAGACTTTTTGTCAGTGGCATAATCTTTTGTTCTACGTGAACTTGTACATCGCCATTAAAAAAAAAGTTAATCTGTCAAATGGTTTGGCACCACTTTTCGATTCGTTTTACGTGATTTTATTTTTCTTTGTTATTGTTAACAAAGTATCGTAAATAAATACCGTTTTTGGATTAATTATAATGTTACACATTTGTTTATGCAAAAAAATAGATGTATTTAAAAATTACATAGTTTACGATTTCTTTTGCTTTAACAATGAGCGACTCTTTGAACGAAAGTTTGCGAACAGGAACGCGTGATCGTGAAATGTGATGTTGCCATTCCCCCTCTATGTTAAACCGACGATTAGTTAAGTGGTACTTAGTTTGCACAGGACCGGAGTGGTGAAACTGAAAAAAA
This sequence comes from Archips crataeganus, assembly GCA_947859365.1. Classification (NCBI taxonomy): domain Eukaryota; kingdom Metazoa; phylum Arthropoda; class Insecta; order Lepidoptera; family Tortricidae; genus Archips; species Archips crataeganus. Next base: position 12,169,090 of record OX402068.1, on the reverse strand, counting down.
AAACTAGCCGACAGATTTGTCCAGTACTTAGTTTATTCATTGGTTACGTGACCAGTAGTTTGACAATAAGGTGGTGAAACACCCCCTTAAAGTATTAAGTTACACAGCGTATCATTTCGAATTAGGCCGGTTTTTTAGCAAAGCAGCGAAAGGATAGCTTTTATCCCGGAAAATTGTATGATTCCCGCGGGCGGGGGATCAACGAATTCTTCGCAGACGGAGACACGGGCAATAGCTAGTACGATATAAATAACACTTTACTTTACATGGACTATTGGCAACTTATATTTTCGAAAACATGGGGTGAATATTCGAGCGTTCTGACCGCGCGGTTAAACGTCATTACCATTCGACGATTATTACCACAACCGCAAGACGAATCGCGCGAAATTTCATCAAACTAGATTCAGCATCGGTACTGTCTCAAGTTTTCATAAAAAGTTAACCCTAAGTATCATCCATTTTAATAATTTCTGCTCAAATGGTAATGACAAAAAAAACCGCCGGAAAAACGCTGAATATTTACCCTCGGACGTTCGGAATACCAATTTTTTTCAAACCATGTAAGCATTCGGGATTATGATATTGTGTACCGAAACGTTGTATCCCTGGCCATTGTTGATAAGGTGATTTTTTTGTTGCAGGGGCCACGAAAGAGATCGGAACAGCTCTCACCAGGGTCTGCCTGCGGCACAGAGCCATCGAGACTAGGATGAAAACTTTCATCAGGTACTGTGTTACGTCTCCTTGCGTCATTATCCCTATTGCTATGCAACTTTTTAGCACTATTCAGCATACAAAATACAAAAATAAAATTCGCTCCACCCTAACCAACAGCCACGAACACCAGAACAGAAAAATAATAATAATAAAAAAATAATAATAATAAAAACTTTATTGCCATCGTACATTTACAAAAAATAATAATAATAAGAAAAACAACTTAAAAACTAATAGTTACGCTTGGCAATAGGTACCGGACTCAGCATTTGCTGGAGACAATGATAATTTCCAGCGCTGGTTTTCAGCCCGGTCCTTCTGGCAAGGGTGGCCGCAACTATAGCTAAGAAAAATAAAACAAAAAAAGGAACAAAAAATTAAATTAAAAAAAAAGAAGAACAGGCAAACATTGTATGTGTGTGTATCTTGTGACGTGTTATGTTAGTCTTAGTTTTTTTTTTATTTGTTAGTCGTAGTTGCGTAAATGCGTGTTTATATTACTAAACCAATAAAAATAGAGAATAGTGATGCTGTTATCATTTTATTTATTGTTAAATAACACTACTCTAGAACTTTTATGCACAGAATTCTAGAATCGTACAATAGGGCAGTCCACTCAGCATAGAATCGTACTGAGTTATATACACAGAAATACATGAAAAAAAAAACTTTTAAATGAACATGTATTGACGATGTTCTGTTCTTGATGTTGTCGCACGCAAAATTATTAGGGCCATAATTAAATTAAATAAAATATTACAATGATTTTGCGAAAACATTAATTTATGATTTATCGTTTATTATTTACAAAATAACTTATTATGATTTAAACACTTTCAATTGGTATAGTCAACGTCATAAATAAGTGATCACTTTTACACCTAGTCGCTTTCAGTCGTTACTAGTGATCGTTATCAACGTGCAGTTTTCGTAGCAAAGTATATGGTTGGCAAAAAAAATCAATGCATGTGAAAATTCAATATTAATTTTCAACCGACGAAGACAAAAGGAGGAGGTTCTCAAGTCGACGTGTATATACGAGGGGCGTTCAATATAAAGTGAGAATGAGATGCAAACTCTTTTAATATTACGAAATTAAATACTGGCCGTTAAAGCTAATCTATCTAGCTGATTGCTATGAAAAAAAAAAACTAACTGTCTTTTGTTTAAAAAAATATACAGTAATTTCTTTGCAATGCTATTGAGTACGTTAGCGAAAATGGAGAAAATTGAACTGCGCGCCGTTATCAAATACTTGTATTTGAAAAATTTTTCTACGGACCAAGTCAATTTGGATTTGCGGGACACTTTAGGGTCTAATGCTCCTCCGTATTCGACAGTCGCACGTTGGTGCGCCGAATTTAGACGTGGAAGAACATCGACAATGGACGACCCCCGCTCCGGACGCCCTACTACAGCAGTAACTGAAGAAATTGTGAAAAAAGTCGAAAACTCAGTTTTGGCGGATCGTTGTGTCACAGTTCGTTTTATTGCTGAAAATGTAAAGATTTCAACGGGGAGCGTGCATAATATTTTACATGAACGCTTGGGTATGAAAAAGGTATCTGCGCGTTGGGTACCAAGAATGCTTACTGACACGCAAAAACAAACTAGACTAGAGACTTGTCAAGAAGCTTTGAACCTGATGCAGCAAGACCGGGAACTATTTTTGGCGCGATTTATAACAATGGACGAAACATGGCTCCATCGTTACGACCCTGAAACGAAACTGCAGTCTATGACATGGAAAAGGCCATCATCTCCAACTCCGAAGAAATTCAAGGTGAGCCCATCTGCCGGTAAGGTCATGGGCTCTGATTTTTGGGATGGTAAAGGCGTATTAATGATTGAGTATCTCAAGCATGGAGCCACTATTACGGGCACTTTATACGCCAAACAAATAGCAACATTGCGCAATGAGATCCGCGAAAAACGGCGAGGTAAACTCTCGAAAGTTGTGCAGTTCCACCAGGACAATGCCCCGGCACACAAGTCCGCCGTTGCAATGGCTGCAATTCGTGATGCTGGGTTCGATATCCTTAAGCATCCTCCGTATTCACCAGATCTCGCTCCCAGTGATTTCTACCTATTTCCGAGATTGAAACAATACCTGAGAGGCCAGAAATTTGAAGACGACGACGCGGTAGTCGCTGCAGTACAAGATTTTTTAAGTACTCAAGATGAGACCTTTTTTAAAAATGGAATTTTAAGTTTAGAAAAAAGATATACTAAGTTTATTATGCTAAAAGGTGACTATGTCGAAAAATAAAATGACATTTAGTAAAAGTTGTTTATAACATAATCATTCTCACTTTTTATTGAACGCCCCTAGTATATATTTTTTTTTTTTATATGATCACGCATAACTTTTTACAGAGTAGTCCGATTTTGATGATTCTTTTTATATTGCAAAGCGTATACCCCGAGGGTGGTCCCATTTAAATTTCGAAATAATATTTCTACCCTAAGGGTAGGAAAACAGGGGATGATTGATTGTTCAGTTACTGATTGTATTATATGACCACGCATAACTTATTACAGAGTAGTCGGATTTTGATGATTCTTTTTTTATTGGAAAGCGTATACCCCAAGGGTGGTCCCATGTAAATTTGGAAATAATATTCCTACCCTAAGGGTAGGAAAACAGGGGATGATTGACTAACTTTTTACAGAGTAGTCTGATTTTCATAATTATTTTTTATTGGATAGGGTATATACCTTGAAGTTGGTATTATATAAATTTGGAAAAAAAATTACCTACCCCAAGGATGGGAAAAAAGTTTGAAATAAAAACTTTTTAACAAAAAAATTAAACCGCCGAAAAAACTGGAAAGCAAAAAATAATACCTTTTTTGTTTGACCTTAATCTAGGTACCAGTTTGAAGTCGGTGCCTCAGCACTAGCCAGGAGGAGTGGACCTATAATCGTCTACCTGATTGGCTTCTATCACTCCTCCTGGCTCGTGCTGAGGCACCGACTTCAAACTGGTACCTAGATTAAGGTCAAACAAAAAAGGTATTATTTTTTGCTTTTCAGTTATTTCGGCAGTTTAATTTTTTTGTTAAAAAGTTTTTTTACTGTAAAACATGACTTCGGGACATAATTCTTCCGTTGTGCTACATTTTAAACACTTCAATTGCCTTCTTGTAGCTTCCGTCAACGTGGAAAGTCACTTTTATTAAGAATTTGCTTTACTCTGATCGACGTGAAAAACTGACAGTCATAACCGTTGAACTGATTTTGATTGTTTGTTCCGCTTAATTTAATAATAAATGTGAATAATATATAATTTTAAACACACTTGTGTATTTTTTTGCTAACCTTACTTTGCTACAAAAACTGCACGTTGATAACGATCACTAGTCGTTACATAATTTCGTATGACTTTTCAAACGTGACGTTAAAGTGACAAGGTACAAAAGTGATCACTTATTTATGACGTCGACCCTACGCAAGTTCGTAACGGACGCCACTCCGAATGTTAGCGAGAGTTACCGAGCAGAGGTGAGGGAATTAAAGAGGGAGTTTTGGAAAGGAGGGACACTTGATTCTGAATCTTCGTGCCAATAAGACGTCTCTTAGATAACTAACTTAAGTTGAATCCTAATTGTAAATTAAAATAGTTTGATATTAAAGGCATCTGTACCGTTACCACTTCTCTTTTAATTAATATTAATTTGTAATCAAAGTAGCCAAGCAGAGTAATCGTTCATAAAACCCATTTACCCTCGTCTTAACTATCAACCCTCGCCTTTGGCTTGGGTGGACTTTACTGTCTCGGATACAATGAAGCTTTTTAATATTTAAAAATTTCGTGTCACTGTTTATGTGGTCCGATTCTTCCGAAACGGTTCGAGCTATTTTTATATATTTTTTTTGTACATACGTCGTAAAGTATGTTTCATCCTCCTATCCGCACCTGCAATTTTTATATGGCAGAATAACGTTTGCCGGGTCAGCTATTTATGGGTCTCACTCATCTCATTCATTTGTTTGTTTGCGTCTCTTCTGTGGACATGACAATAGTTAAGGATCTAAAGCCAATATTTTTAGACAAGTCTACATCGACGCGTGGGACGCTTGGCCAACTTTCGGCCCATTTAAATCTAATAAATCTTAAGTTTGGTGACTCGGAATCGCTAATTTTATGTTCACAGGAGAGATAACTTTTGTTTCATACCCTGCGTATGACCCATGTATACTAAAGTAATCATTGTAATATCGGTAGTGCTCTGACGGACGCGCTGATAGTCCCGCTGAGCTCCCGCGCGGAGGAGTGGCGGCGCGGCTGCGCGAGCGGCGCGCTGGGGCGGGAGCACGCGCGCGAGTGCAAGCGTGCGCGCGCCGAGCTGAGGCGCCGCGCGCACGACGCGCAACGCCACGCGCGCAAGGCGCGCCGCGCGCCGCCCGACGCCAAGCGGCGTGCGGATGTCTGCATGCAGGTAAAAAACCGGCCAAGTGCGAGTCGGACTCGCGCACGAAGGGTTCCGTATAATTATCTATAAAAAATCACGTTTGTTGCATGGGAGCCCCCCTTAAATATTTTATTTTAATTTTAATTTAATGATTTAGTTTTAATGTCAATACATAATTAAATATTCTGTGAATATTTCAAGCTTCTACCTGTTGCCGTTATCAATATCGAGCAAAAACGAGCAAAAAATCACGATTGTTGTATGGGAGCCCCCTTAAATATTTATTTTATTCCATTTTTTAGTATTTTTTGTTATAGCGGCAACCGAAATACATCATCTGTGAAAATTTTAACTCTCTAGCTATCACGGTTCCCGAGATACAGCCTGGTGACAGACGGACAGACGGACGGACGGACGGACAGCGGAGCCTCAGTAATAGGGTCCCGTTTTTACCCTTTAGGTACAGAACCCTAAAAATGACAGCGTCCCACCCGCACCTCTCTCGACCCCTTCTATTTAATTCATTTATTGCTCTTTGTCGTCATTTGTTTAGCTATAACATAACTTGGGGCTCGTTCTAGGGCGCAACTCGCATGCCACACAGAAGAGACGTGGGACGGGGGCATATGCAGTCGCGGCGCCCCTTGAATCAGTTTTCATACTAAATGTACAGAAACGCCGCGATCCAAAGCAGACAGAAGAGTCGGGGCGGAGACGCGGCCTGCGATCAAACGACGCGGACTTCGACGCGCCCCCAACCCACGTCTCTTCTGTGTGGCTTGCGCATAGGGATTTGATATCGATAAATAAGATTTCGACACAATGCAATGTCAACTCATAGATATACATCATTTAATTTAGCATTGGATAGCACAACAACATTATATTGCGGCTCGTGAACTGTAATCTCTTTACAATTTGTACTAGATTAACAATTGACGACACGCAAATAATGTGACATTAAAACAATTTTATTTTGCGGCTCCCAGACTATTGTACTGTACTATTTGCTAGGTAAGAAATAGTTGACCAGATGCAATATAATGTTGTTGTGCTTTTCAATGCTAAATTCAATGAAGTATGGTATAAAACTAAGTCGCTTTCTGCGTCTGTCTGTAAGTTTATTCGTTAACTAATCCGAAACCACGCAACGGATTTTGATGCGGTTTTCATTGACGGCTATACTTATTTATTACCAACCGTTTGTTTACTATGAAAACCACTTAAAATAAAAATAAAATGTTTTTGTTTTGAAGTGTTAAGAAAGTAATAAGTAACATTTATTAATTAGGGTTCCGTACCTCAAAAGGAAAAAACGGAACCCTTAAAGGATCACTTTGTTGTCCGTCCGTCCGTATATGATACTTTTTATCCTAGAAAAAATATGCATAGTTCACGCGGGAAACCAATCCCAAAAATGACACTAATGTCAAAATCAAACGGACCTCCCGATACTTCAGCTTAGTCTGTCACAGAAACCCTCACTGAAAAATTCTAATCTAAAAGCATTTTCTGTTGGTGTTTTAGGATGTAGCGGAACGAAAGCAGCAGCTCGAAGAGATGGAGGAGAAGGCAGTGAAGGCCGCCCTGATCGAGGAACGCAGCCGCTTCTGCCACTTCGTCACGCTCCTCAACCCCGTCGTGGTATGTCAGCCAACGGTCGGAAAAACGTCCGTCATTTCACTTGTGATCCATAATGACATCATCATCATCATCATTTCAGCCGTAGGACGTCCACTGCTGGACATAGGCCTCCCCCATTGATGCCCTATCATTACGGTTGGAAGCGACTTGCATCCACCCTGAACCTGCGGCCTTCACCAAATCGTCCGTCCATCTCGTTGGTGGACGTCCCACGCTGCGCTTGCCAGTCCGTGCAATGGTCTAAATTCCAGAACTTTAGGCCCCCAACGGCCATCTGTTCTGCGTGGTATATGGCCTGCCCATTGCCATTTCAACGAGCTAATCCGTTTGGCTATGTCGGTGACCCCGGCTCTTCTACGGATCTCCTCGTTTCTGATTCGATCCCGCAGAATAATGACAGCAATTTAGGATTTATTTAGAAGTCGAAATGGTTAGTTTCCAGTCTACGAATGTCATTAAAGCATAATTGTATTATCGTTACGAAGTCTCTACTTAAGAACAGGGATAGTTTTGTTTTTAAATGACTGCCCTTTTTCCGATCCTTGTCATCATCCAACATCATCCCAGCCTATATCGATACCGGAAATCTCAAATGGCGTAAAGGACAAAAATGCGATAGGGAAAAAAAGCTGTATATGATGGCATTTAAGACTCATTTTCGCATTTTCGCATTTTGTCCTTTACGCCATTTGAGATTTCCGGTATCGATATACGTCCCACCTGGCACAGGCTTTATTCATTTCTTTCTTCTTCTCTTGATTAAATTATGTTGTTTTAATGGGAAATGTACGATTACGTACGTAATTATTTTACTCGTCTGTAAATAAGAAATTTTAAATATCCTGTTTCATTTCAGGATAATCTAATTATTATTGTTGTGCTTCCATTAACAACTTGTTTGTTCCCAATTATGTTGCTCAAATGATGAATGTACGATTACGTAATTAATTTACTGGTCTGTTATATAAGAAAATTTAAATATGGGGTTTCCTTTCCAACTTATACAGGATAATGCAATTATTATTACTGGGTTCCCATTAACAACTTGTATTTGTTTTAGACGACCATGGCCTAGTGGTTAGAGAACCTGACTACGAAGCTTGAGGTCCCGGGTTCAATTCCCGTGTCGGGGCAGATATTTGTATGAAAAATACGAATGTTTGTTCTCGGGTCTTGGGTTTTTAATATGTAGGTATCTATCTATATAAGTATGAACTAAAACAATTAGTAATTGTTTTAGTTCATTAATATGGACCTCCGCAAAGTAACGCCTGATTCAATAAATTATATAAGTATGTTTATCCGTTGCTTATTACCCATAACACAAGCTTTGCTTAGCTTACTTTGGGACTAGGTCAATTGGTGTGTTTTGTCCTGTGATATGTTTTATTTATTTATTTGTATGTTACAAATGCATATAAATAACTATATCCTGGAAAAACTTTACGAAGTGCAGAATTTCGAAACATTTATCCTTATTCTGTGTATTTTAACTTGCTAATATTATAACCGCGAAAGTTTATATGGATGGACGTTTTTTGCTCTTTCACGCTAAAACGGTTAAACGGATTCTTATCAAATTCGGCACAAAGATAGTTTATAATCTGTATTAACATATAGGATACTTTTTATCCCGGAAAATTGCATAGCTCCCGCGGGACAGCGATAAACGAATTCTTCGCAGACAGAGTCGCGACCAACAGTTACAAACAATTGGTTTTATTTTTCTATAGCAATATCCTATGTCCCAGATGAGAGATAACAGGAACACATCATCATCATCATCACAGCAATTCTTATCGAATGATGCAATAACTGCTGGTCACTGGTCTAGAAGTTAGCGACGAATCTTTTCCATACATCGTACACTTCAGTCTGTTATAGGTAATCACATTAGGCAGTGATAAAGCGCATCTATGTTAATGCCCTCTACCGAGAGACTTCAACACTCCTTCGGAGCTACCCGCTCACCTGGACCAAGAGATGGCGCTACTAGGCCAACTTTTACAAAAAAAAGTTTTTTTTTTTTGTAAAGGTTGCCTAGTAGCGCCATCTCTTGTGCCAGGTGAGACTGAAGTGTACGATGTATGGGAAAGATTCGTCGCTAACTTCTAGACCAGTGATGGTGTAGGGGTAAGCACGCAGCACGGAACGCTGAGGACCTGGGTTCGATTCCCAGCATTGGTCTTTTTTCTGGGGTTTTTTCTGTGCATCTATATTTCAGTTTGTATTTAGTTTGAAATATCATGGATAATAGCTAGGTACAGTTAGCGATGCAAAAATGCTTTTTACTTTTTTTTTTCAACGCAACCGTACCTATTTTGCATAACTTGGCTTCACTACTTCGTTATTTATATTTTCGTAATGTTTTGTAGATTGTTGGTGTTCATAATAGTAGATTGTAAAACAAGAGCATAAAACGAGCCATTTTACCCGAGACGTTCATATAGCCGCCCGAGCCGGTACGGCGAGGGTGGATAGACACGTCGAAGGGAAAATGGGTTTAATGTTCGAGTTTTACACTCTGCTTTTCACTTCGATTGCAAGGAAATTAAACAGCAAGATTTGAAATCAAATTTCTATAAAAATGTACTTAATTTGTCTAGTTTTATTAATTTTGCACCAGTTAAAGAAAAAGAAAAAATAATAACTTTAATTTAATTTCTATAACTTTAATTTCTACTGGCTGTTTGCGGCTGATTGCCTTGGTCTTAGACAAAGATTTTACTTTATGCACAAGAGCATAAAAAACTATTTTATGCAGCATTCTCTCGACGTAAATAACAACTTTACGAGCATGAGAAGTGAAAAGAACATTTGTATTGTATTGTGCTTCGCGGAGGAGCAAAATAAGTGTTCCATTTATCTTGACATGGAACTCCACAAAGTAACGCATGAGCCTATAGATACGGAGAGTACAATACGTTTACTTTTAGTTTATCACTGACACTTTGCTTGCCTTCATTTCTTTCCAACTTTAACACCATACAAATTAAACGACCACACACCATTACAGATTAAACGACCGCTTTAGCCTAGTTGGTAGTGACCCTGCCTACGAAGCAAGAGGTCCTGGGTTCGAATCCCGGTAAGGGCATTTATTTGTGTGATGAGCACGAATATTTGTTCCTGAGTTATGGATGTTTTCTATGTATTTAAGTATTTATTTATCTATATAAGTATGTTTATCGTCGTCTAGTACCCATAGTACAAGCTTTGCTTAGTTTGGGACTAGGTCGATTTGTGTAAGATTGTCCCCTAATATTTATTTTTTTATTTTTATTTAAATAAAGTAGTTATTACAAAATCTGCAAACGTGGGTAACAGTATTCTAAAATTGGCTTTATTTGTAGGTTGTTAAAGTTGAATTCATATGAAATGAAGGCAAACCATCTGTCAGTGGTAAACTTTATGTAATTTTACTGTAAGTCGATGTTGACGCACACGTGGTAATGTTCCAGGAGAGCGAAGTGGCAATGCTAGCGGAGGTGGGGCATTTGCAGGAGGGCAGCGAACAGCTCCTGCGTCACACCACGGAGCCGAGGACTCTGCCGGCGGCCAGCTTGCAGGTAACCCTTTGGATTAGATAAGTCCCGGAAGAAGAAGCCTCTTCTCCTCTTCTCCGTCTCTGAAGAAGGGCGCCACTCGAGAACCTTTTGGCCCCATCGGCCTCTGTTCTCCGAGCGATGTGCCCTGCCCACTGCCACTTGAGCCTGGCGATTCTTCAAGCTATGTCGGTGACATTAGTTCTTGCGCGGATTTCATCATTTCTAATGCGATCCCGCGGAGAAACTCCGAGCATAGCCCTCTCCATCGCCCTCAGTGACCTTGAGTTTTCTTATGAGGCCATGTGTGAGATTAGATGCCTATGGATAATATACGTAGGGATGTTGACACCACCAATCAACTGACGTACTTTTTATGAGCTGTTAGAACACAAATTCTCCCATAGAGTTTGAATGGCAATAGCAACTTATGACTTCACTTGTTCGCCAACTCAATCAACTAACTATTTATTTGTTTTATTTAACGCAACAAAAAAATCTAATTTTGCAGTTAATCGAAAATTAATCGGGTTTTTACGGCTAAAATAAAGCGTTTTTTTTTTACTGGAGTCGCGTCTTCGAATTATTTTTTAATGGCGTCAACATCCCTAATTGGGAATGTCTAAAAAAAATGACCAATGGTTTTTATATTTTTTTTGTATAGAAAAGTCAATTACCTAGAAGAAACTGATTTCAATATTTTGTCATTTAGTTCTCTACTTTTTTCAAAATTAATTTTTGAAACTATTTTGGTTGATGATGTCAGATTGTAATTGAGGGCTCCCCACACTGCCAAATTTCTAAATCTATCTAAATGCGTACGATAAGGCAACCCCTTACCACACAGAATAAAGTACGACTTGGACCGGTTACGCAATTTACACCAATATCAAATGAAAGTCATTGCTTCTTTGTTATGTAATATTATACACCGTGAAATTTTAGTGGTTGTCTTCCCGAAACGATGTGATTTAGTATCGATTGTACAATCGATTTATAATTACTATTTTGACTAGAGTCAAAAATCCAATTGTGAAAAACAAAAGTCGAAAATGACCGCAAACCAATAGTAACGCTGCTTCGTTGGTACCTAACCTATCGTACGATCGTACGCAACTTGTACCAACGAAGCGGTACTATTGGTTTGCGGTCATTATCGACTTTCGTTTTTCACAATTGGATTTTTGACTCTAGTCAAAATAGTAATTATAAATCGATTGTACGATCGAAACTAAATCACCTCGTTTCGGGAAAACAGCCACTAAAATTTCACGGTGTATATATATTAAAATTAAATAACTACAGAAAACGAGTTAAAAAGCATTTAATCTCGAAATGGTTTTAGATTTACTATTGCAAAAAATAGACATCCCCAATTGTGTTATGTCGTGTTGTAGGTCATCTGCGACGTGAAGTCGTGCTACAGCGGATGGGCGGAGTGCGGGTCGGCGCCGCATTCGCCGCCCGCGTCGCGACTCGGCAGCCGCAAATCCTCGCTCACCTCCATTTGCTCCTACAACAGCCAGTGCTCAGACCCCCATGGTACGTATCCCACCACAGACCCTAAAAAGCTCTAAGGCCCGGTCCGCACACTCCGCACAGCGATATTTCACCCGACTACGTCCATAAGATTCAATGTGTTACAGAATTGCGAATAAAAAACCGCGCGGTAAAATATTGCTGTGCAGACGGGGCCTAAAAAGCATCAAGAAGTTTTAAAGTGCGTTTTATAAGTATTTTTTTAACATCTAACTAAACCTTATTATTCAGTTCACGAGTATTTACATGGGGCACGTATATGCATACTGAAAGTTATATATAAGTCCTATCATTCTAAGAGGAGGCCTGTGCCCCGCAGTGAGACGTACAGTCAAGGAAACTGAATTGCGTACCAGGGTGGCACCTTACCACAACCATTTTCACGATGATTTCTTTGGTAGATGAAATGTCAACATGACATTTGCAATGAAAAGGGTTCGCCCTGGTACGTAATTCAGTTTCTTAGATTGTATATTGGCCGAGATAAATGAATGAATGAAATCGAGATTTAAAGGCATTCGATATATTAACTTCATATAGTCAGAATCGTGCCTTTAAAATGGCATTATTTTTAATTAAATTTAATTATAAGCAATTTGTGCGTGTAATTCGTCGATTGACCTCTTACTCGAAGTTGAACCTACCCAATTGGATTGTATGTCCCAGGTAGATATAGCATTGGATGCGGATGGCGCAGGGCCGATCTGTTTGGCGAGCCTTGGGGAGGCCTATGTTCAGCAGTGGACGTCTTTCGGGTGAAATGATGATGATGATGATGACTTTGTGCGTGTGGTACAAATTACATAGTTTTGAATAATATTTTTCATTGTCTTTTTACGACGATTTTGAGTGCTTGCGTTAGATCTACTGTTGAAACTCACTCTTAACCCATTCATGCGTAATTATTTGTAGTACCCAGAGAGCCTTTTCACATTATCTGATCCGATATCGATACAAAGAAAATGTAAAATTAAATTACTTATTAGTTATCGGATCCGATAAACTTTACTTGCATCGTCGTCCGATACTGATATCGGGCCGTATAATGTGAAAACTCAAATCCTGATAGTTTATAATACCAAGTGTTGTCGGCAATAGGGTCCACCGTGAGCTGTTCCACTCCGATATCGAACGCGTCCTCCGGCGGCACCATCCCGGCGCCCGCAGACACCAACAGCTTACAGGTACGTTGCCGGTCATACCGACGAGCACAGAACAACTGCCAGAGGGCTGATTACTGAGATGAAGCGCTGTAAAGTACACACACACTTAACCCTCCAAAGGATCCAATCCTTTTTCTACATATATCCTTTCAAAACACATACATATCCAAGCTCTGTATGTCGTTGCCATCATGAACATCAGAGCAACCAAGGTGCTCAAAATATCTGAACTGGCACATAGTTCGTAGTTCATAGTGGCATATAGTTTGAAATATATGGTTTCACGGGATGACCGTAAAAGTAATAAAAAATGAAGTTGAAAAAAATAAATACAAAAAGATACTTCATACCTAACTTGTTAAAGCTGGCACATACGCGATTGACAATGCGGTGTTCAGATATTTTTGACCTCCTTGAATACTCCGACGATTATGATGGCGATTATGTAAATTTCACCATTATCGATTCATATATTAATCGAGCTTTGTATTTCAAAAGACCGCAAAAATACGCTCATTGTCTGAAAATTGGAGCTCTGCCCTGGAGACGAATGTTCTTGTCAGTGATACCTCCGTAGTAATAATAATACTCGAGTCACGTACATGCAGGCGAGGTATATTATATCTGAGATATTTCGACCCAATCCGTAGGTCAATTATTTCAGCAAATAATTGGGAATGTCTAAAAAAAATTACCAGTGGTTTTTATATTTTTTTTGTGCAGAAAAGTCTATTATAAGAAACTGATTTCAATATTTTGTCATTTAGTTCTCTACTTTTTTCAAAATTAATTATTGAAACTATTTTAGTTGATGACGTCAGATTATAATTGAGGGCTCCCACAATGCCAAACTTCTAAATCTATCTAAATGCGTACGATAAGGCAACCGCTTTAATTATTTTTGCGTAGTGGTACACTATACACTGTGTCACTTTACTGACACTGTCAAAGAGCTAGATGTCAGACAGCGGGTCCAAATCAAACTCCGTAGTATAATCCACGCTTAAATTGTAAAGAATTCTAACCACACAGAATAAAGTACGACTTGAACCGGTCACGCAATTTACACCAATGTCAAATTAAGGTCATTGCTTATTTGTTATATAATAAATTCATTACATAATATTAAAATTAAATAACTACAGAAAACGATTTAAAAAGCATTTATCTTGAAATGGTTTTCGATTTTCTATACATTGCAAAAAATAGACATCCCCAATTGTTATACCATACTACCATTGTCTCACTGTATAATTTTTGAACTATCGATAGTATCAAAATGTTTGTTGAAATAAAATAAGACAAGTCCGTCAAAAGTATACTACTATCGATAGTATCGATAGGCTTATCGATATTGTGACTAATTTTGGAGGTCACGATACTTTTGGCAATACTATCGATGGTTCAATCGATTGTTGGCAACGCTACCTCACTGTAGTTTTACTCCATTCTTATTTTTTTGTTTCACTTTTGTTTATCCGCTTTTTATGAACCGTCGACGACTGTAATCTAAATTAGCGTAAGGGACAAAATAGCGAAAATGAGTTATGAATAGTGTAACTCGTACTACAATTCATAATTCAATTTCGCTATTTAGTCCCTTACGCCAATTTAGATTACAGTTGTCGCGATGTTTTCCTTTTTTTATGTTTTTTGTGTTTTGATTTGTTTTGCTTGTAGTCAGCGTCGCGACTGACGAGCGTGGCGAGTTCAGACTCGGGGTTCCGTTCCCAGGACGCGTTGCTACGTCGCTCGCTCTACGCTGAAAATGTACGCTGAAAATGCTTCTTACGTTTTTTTTCTCACCCTGTTGCTTTATACTAGAGATGCAACGGATAGTTGTTTGGCCGGATACCGGATACCGAATATCCGGTGGAACCTATGGCCGGATAGCCGGATATTCGGCCAAAGTTTACCTACATTAAAATTGAGCTAATTCGAGTGCGCGCGCGGTACAATACAACAATACAATACAATGACTCTTTATTGTACACCAGAAATAGTAAGCAATACAGAAAACAGGTACACAGAGAGAAAGTTACAAGGTAAGCAATAGGCGGCCTTATCGCTTAAGAGCGATCTCTTCCAGGCAACCCTTTAACAGAAAGAAGGAAGGACTAGTTTACAGCAGGTGGTGCATCAACAGTGGATCAGAAAATTAAACACAACAAAAAATAGTACATCTACTCATACATACATCTTACATATAATAGACGTCAAAAATAAATATAGGCAGTGGGATAAACAGCCACATATAAATAAATAAATAAACTAGGTATAATAAAGTTAACTATTACAAGATGACAGGTAGTGCTCCTTAAGCATAAATTTAAAGATTGACAGAGATTTTGCCCGTCGTAAGTCAATCGGTAAGGAATTCCACAACCGAATAGCCTGGACAGTATAAGAATAGACATAGAATTTGGAGTTAGAGAGAGGTACGGTAAGGAGAAAGTTCTGAACTCCGAAAACTAACTCCGTGCTCCCGCCGCGGAAGTACTCCGTGCGACTGGTTAGATCATTTTACCAAAATAGTTATTTCCTAGTAGCAAATTCGCGTTTTCTCCCAAATGCTTTTTCTCACTACAGTCTTTTACTGAAGCTTATTTTCACAGTGGCGGTTTTGACACAGAAAGCTCCTTCTTCTGTGTGTTTTTGGCCCTTCGGGCCGATGCAAACTTAACATAACCTGCACCTACCTGTTTCTGTGGTTGGGAAAAAACTAGTGTCCGACCGAAACACGATTTTTAGCCGAAACCGAAACCGAAACCGAATATTCGGTTTTTTTCTGATTTCGGCCGAAACCGAAACCGAAACCGAAAATTTTGAAGACGTATCATATCAAACAAAATATTCAAAATTACTTTACAAATCGTAAGGAAAAGGTTATTGCAAGGATTTCTTATATGAGAACAGATACTTTTTTTGTTAAACAAAATAAAAAACGTTTATTTTTAATGAAGAATGACTTAGCATAGGTATTATATTATTCAAAACAAACAACCTATTCTTATCACGTCTAAACTAAATTCACAATCCTAATATCAAACGTATTGTTCATTAATCACAGCATAAAATGCAGTAACAGATTCTAAAAAGTAAATAATAATTTAATAAATAAACAACATTCACCATATTTTGTCGCGCGCCATGATTGTGGTTCACAAACAAACGTCACAAACTGCATGCATACTAGGTACTATCGCTGGTCCCAGGCCCTATACTACGAAGCGCGAAATTCGAACTTCGTTTCGTGCCGTTCCGCTCACGCTAATGGTATTTATTACGAGAGTGAGAGGGACCGCACGATCCGAACTTCGAAATTCGAGTTTCGTAGTAACCCCCCAGCTGGGCCGGCCGCCGATGCATTACCAATACCTACCCGGCCGAGCGTGCCCGAATTAAGCCGAGCGCTCCCGATGCGAGAGCCGCGAGAGGCCGCGAAGTAATTTCGGCCCGGCCGAAGGTTTCGGCCGGATTCTGGCCGAAACCGAAACTTCGACCGAAATCACTTTTTTGGCCGAAATTGGCCGAAACCGAAACCGAAACCGAAACTTCGGTCGGACACTAGAAAAAACACGATTGTGGAAATAAGCTTCAATAAAAAACCGGCCAAGAGCGTGTCGGACACGCCCAAGGTAGGGTTCCGTAGCCATTACGAAAAAATCAAGTAATATTTTTCTAAGGATTTCGTATGTTTCGTATCATCCAAGTTTAGGTATGTTTTATACCTTAGGCTACTATTTACTCTTAAACTACAAATAATTTCCAAGCAACCTTAGCCGCTATAATTTTCCTAGTAAATTTGATATATTTACTACCCTTCTGAATTTTTTCAAATTTTTCCACCCAACAGTTTAGTTTTTAGAGGGGGGGGGGACGGCCGATTTTAATGAAAATTTTCACTTTAAAGTTGAATATTTCGCAAACAGATCACTGAATAGAAAAATCATGTTAGCAACCCCACAATGATTTTAAAAGACCTATCCAACGATACCCCACACTATAGGGTTAGCCGAGGAAAAAAAATCACCCCCACTTTACGTCTATGGGAGGTACCGTAAAAAAAAATTCTTACTTTTTTTTATTCAATCACTTTGTCGGCGTGACTGATATATATATTGATGCCAAATTACAGCTTTCTAGTACTAACAGTCTCTGAGCTTAGCCGCGGACAGACAGACAGACAGACAGACAGACGGACAGACATGGCGAAACTATAAGGGTTCCTAGGGTTTGAAGACACGACTCCAGTAAAAAAACGCTTTATTTCAGCCCTGAAAGTCAGATTAATTTTCGATTAAATGCTAAATTAGATTTTTTGTTGCTTTAAAACAAATAAATATAGTAATTGTAATGTTATTAATTAATTAATTGGTACAAATTGTAATAACTCTAACTGTAATAACGGAAGATAGGTGCCTCTTAATACAGGTATTTCATACTTAAAAAGAGGTGCCAACCACTATCAACATTCTGTACTTTTGATACCATTAAACGATTTTGATTTTGATTTTTTTTGATTTTTGATTTTTGAGTTGATTGAGCATTGCGAACAATGACGTCATATGTCGCTATTGTCATTCAAACTGTATGGGAGATTGTGTTTTGACAGCTCATAAAAAGAACGTCAGTTGATTGGTGGTGTCAACATCCCCATTGTAGGCTATCTATGATAGAACGACCATGGTCAGTATAGTAGTCAGTACAGTCAATTTATTTTGGTCAAATGTTTCATTTACCGAATGTTTATTTTTTCTGAAACTGTAAACTATTCAGGATATAAATATCAGGACTATTCTGTAGGTTATGTTAGGTTTGTTTATAACAATCCTGAAAAGTTTACTGTTTCAGAAATAATAAACATTTGGGAAATGAAACATTTGACGAAAAATAATTTGGTAAAACGGCAGAGACCCAGTCAGTACACTAAAAAAAAATAATGTGATTGTATGTCCTCTTATGAATTAGGTATACGCACTATGTGAATTAATATTGATGTTAATTATTGACAAATTTACAAATAAATACCCGTTGTAAAGAAAAACTATTAGTTTATACTAGCCGAATAGTAAAATCGTGGCCGGATAGGCCGGATACCGAATACTGGCCGGATATCCGTTGCATCTCTACTTTATACCTAACCTTATACAACGAAATTCTATTTTTAAAATTTCGTATCGTACCGTTCTTTTCACGCTAATAGTATTAACAGAAGAGCGACAGGGAACACAATTTGGGGAGACCCTTAGAAAGGCGTCACTAATTCTTTATTTAAATACGTGACATTCATTATCATTATGCATTTCAAAGCAAAGCTTCGGCATTCGACATTCTGCCAATTGCTCGGGATTTTGTATTGAAAGAAAGAAAGAAAGAAAACATTTATTTGTAACAACAATAACACGCACACAGGCAAAAATATGAGTACAAACATAGACAAAGACAGTGCACATATTAAAGCAGTCACAAAAAGGGTCCCGACTCAGTATATCGCTAGTTAAAGAAACCAGCACTGGTCTTCCGCCGGGCCATTGGTATTGGTTAACATGCATCACGAAATGACAGCATTCGATGCCCACCTAGAGTTATATATTTTGAGAGCTCTCTATAGCACAAACAGCTATAATAATAATACTAAATTTTATTTAAAAACTCAAGGCTTCATATATAACAGGCTTATTATTTTGAAGAAACTTGTCATTGTGTAAACAAGGGGTGGCCAACAGGTCTGTCGCGGCTATTACTTAGTCCAGTCGATCGCGGTAAGGCGAAAAATATAAATACATAGAACAGACTGCGCAACGCATTCATCACCAACTGCTGCGTTTATGTCATTGGTAGATCGCCCAGGGTTTCGTCAGTAAACTGTAGATCTTGGTTCCAATCAAGTTGGCCACCCCTGGTGCAACCAGTGGCAGTCCTAGTGAAACTCTCACTGTAGTTTCATGTTTGAAATGGCAGTCCTCTTCATTTAATCGTCCTTAGGCTCAAATTATAGCAATTTTACAGCTCAAAGGCACATATCTGTGTCAAGACATACAAGAGGTTGAAGTAAAATGCACTGAATGCGTTGAACTATCGCTGTCTAGTTATTATGATATATGGGCCATTATCCGAGAGTTTCGAGCGCATCAATATTGTTGACACATTTTTGCAGAAATGGCAGAAGATTTTGAACAGTTTCCAGTTATATGGTAAAAGTACAGTACCTACCTCGGATAAATAACTGAAAATGCCTAAATGTGACCACAAAGTGAGGCGGTTAAAACGCTTGAATAATTACCCGTATCGCTATTTACACAGGGTTCCGACAACCAGAGCGTGAGCAGCGAATGCACGACACCAGCGAAAAGCGCGATCGACGACACTGACGATGGACGCGAGCCTGTAGGAAACACTGGTACGTATAACCTACTTTTGCAAGCCTCACTCAAACAATAATAATGAATTATGGGACGATTGATACAGTCTCAGTTTCATTGGTCGATAATTCGGTCGATATACAGCATGCGGTAACTCCCCGCAGGTGGTGTAACGACTAGCGAAACTCATAAGTCGACAACTCAGTCGATATACAGCGTGCGATGACTTCTCGCAGGCGGCCGGTATTACGACTAGTGAAACTCATTATGTCGACAACTGTTCCCCGAAAGCGGGCCCTATGGCATGCGTTATGTACACTCGGCGTCACGGAAATCGCACACCTACGTATTTTGCTTTCAAGCGAATATAACTCTTATCTTTATAACTTTTGTTGCTTTTTTTACCGATTTTGCATTGTTATTAAATGGAGGATTAAATTACCTTTCACATGAATCCATACACCTATACTTTACCTTTAAGACTGTATATAGGTAAGGTTTATAACGGCTTGACACAGAAATCCGTGGGTGTGCGATTTCCGTGACGCCGAGTGTAAATCTTCCGCACTCCGCATGCGGGCCCTATCGACCAATGAAAACTGTTCCCCGAATGCGGGCCCTATGGCATGCGTTCTAGAAATCTACCGCACCCCGCATGCGGGCCCTATCGACTAATGAAACTGAGCCATAATTGAGCTAGTCTTAAACTAAGCAAAGCTTGCACTATGGATATTAGAGAACGGAAAAACATTTCTATATGCCACGGGAACGAATTACAGTGATATTAAGTAGGTATCCTATATCTCAATGCAAGTCTTTGTCAATGAAACTAGATAGCTGTAGACCATGTTTCACCTAAATCCAATCAGCATACATTCAAACATCCAAACTAATTGGATTTTATATACTTCGAGGTATTCGCATAAACACTTCGCGATAGGAACTGATAAAATTAGTAGTTACTAACCAGTCTTATCCCTCAATTCATGCGTAGTCAAATTAATATTAACATTAAAATTACATAAGCATGGCATATTTAGGAAAGAAACTTGAAATAAGTAGGTTATCAGCTTTTCCTTAACTTAAAACTACCGTGAGTAGACGTAATTCCCTAAGGTAGGGTCGGAAAAACGCTCGTCATTTTAAAAACCGAACCCTGTCTCATCCATACTAATATTATAAATCTATACTATACTCCATTTATTTTAACATTTGAAACTTAACGGTAAAATTTGCACTCGTTTTTAAATGAAACAACGAAACTATTTAAAATTGTGTTACTTCTAAAATGAAATATTTAAGTATGTATCTATAACTATATAAGTATGTTTATCCGTTGCCTAGTACCCATAACACAAGAATGCTTAGCTTACTTTGGGATTAGGCCAATTGGTGCGAATTGTCCCGTGATATTTATTTATTTTTATTTTCTTTATCCAACTGTATGGAGTGACAGAGCGCTGCCGTAAGTCTGATGATGTATGTTTCAGCATCCGCGACGTGGCCAGATCTGAAAGACACTGCGCAGTTCGAACGCGCAGCCTCGGCCATCATGGGGGGACGGCCCCACACCATATCTGCTGGTGAGTCGAAACAAATAGTACATTAGTGTTGTGGCCTGGAAGTAGGCAATTCCTGGTTGAGTATGAGTATTACGAAGCCAGCAATTATTGCTATTCCAGTCGAGACTAATATAAAGCTTTTCTCAAAAATGGTGAAGGAAAAAAAATTAAAACTTTTATCAACTTAAATTCAAAGAATTGCAAATCACTTAAAACTAAATGTCATATAACCCTTTCCCGCCTTTTTTCATTAAAAAATAACAACTGCAGGTGTATTTTTCTACCGAAAACACCACAAGCTGTTTCAAACACAATAAAAAAAGTCCGGAGTTCCAACAAAACAAACTGATACCGGTCATTTGAGTTGGCTGTATACGAATAGTGCCAACTTATTACCATGGCCGTTTTAACTTTTTCAAAAGTTTGAGACTCGACAATAATAGAATTTGTATGCGACATTGTTGTCGACTTTATCGAGCCTGCAATGTTTTTAATTTTTTACTGACCATAAACTATGCACTTCGCGTTCTGATATGTAAAGAATAATGTCAACTTTTACGGATATTTTTGAGAAAAACACTGTCGTCGACAAAGAGGGCGGGGAGGGGAGGGGCGTATATGGGCTGGGATGACGAAGATCAGCCGAAAGACGTCCACTGCTGAACTTAGGCCTCCTCCAAGTCTTGCCAAACAGATCGGTCCTGCGCCATCCGTATCCAACGCGTTCCCGCAACCTTAACCAGGACGTAGCCCCATCTTGTTGGAGGTGTACCTAATTGCGTCTTCCCGTGTGTAGACGCCACTCCAGAACTTTTTGGCCCCATCGGCCATCAGTTCTACGAGCGATGTGCCCTGCCCACTGCCACTTGAGTGGCGATTCTTGGAGCTGTGTCGGTGACATTAGTTCTTGCGCGGATTTCATCATTTCCGGGCATAGCCCTCTCCATCGCCCTCCGAGTGACCTTGAGCTTTCTTATGAGGCCCATCGTTAGCGGCCACGTCGATGATGACGACGTTCATCATGAATTAATGAACCCCCTAAAACGTTATGTGATTTGATTTTAAATTTCTTTTCTTTTTCAGCATACGAGCGCGGTCACGGGCGGCCGGCGCTGACGCCGCAGACGTTTGGCGACGCCGACGGGTCCACGCGGGAAGGCATCTACGCGAGACCTCCACTACCCACTGTAAATGTCGTTTCACATCTACAGACACTTGCCGCGGCAGACAAAATAATATTCTTCTATACAGTTCCTAAAAAAGCCGTGGTGGCCTAGTGGTTTGACCTTATGGCCTTTCGAGCAGAGGGTCGTGTGTTCAAATCCCGGCTCGCACTTATGAGTTTTTAGGAGTTTATGTGTGAAATTACATTTGTCATTTACCATCAGCTTTACGGTGAAGGAAAACATCTAGAGGAATCCTACATACACCAGCGAAGAAATTCAATCGTGTATGTGACGTTCCTAATCCGCACTCAGATTTGTTTTTTGTCAAAACCATACCTAATTTTTCATGTCATGTCGCTTGTCAATACCGTTCCTTATCGCTTGTAAATTATTTGACAAAAACAAATCTGACGGTAAATGGATCCAATGGAGAATGTATCTAAATATGAGAATGTATCTAGTAAATACATGATGTGACGGTTAAAGAATCTGACGAAAATCGTAACAGACCAAAAACTAATCTGATGGATATCATGAAATCCCAGCAGTCTGTGCAGCGAGCCTGCGGCGCGAGCCTACGCGACTCCCTTTGAGTGTTACATTACAAGTCAATACAGGTTAACCGCATGATCTGGAAATAGAACGCAAATGAGCAGGGTGCCGAAAATGAGCGTTCGCCGCGTAGGACCGATACATTACAATGAATGAATGAAGCCACGGGTACAGTATAAATCTTCTCAGGTGAATTTTTCGCTTCGAGCCATTACATTAAATTTGAACCTTGATACTATGACGATACCGTTTGTTTTGAAAGATAAGAGGGTACGATGGCTGAGAGACTTTTGAGAAATAGGTATTTTAATGAAATGTATGTATGTATGTATGTAAACTCTTTATTGTACAAAAATAAGGAAAAAAATAAATACATTATTGACAACCGTTGAAATGCATGTACAAAGGCGAACTTATCCCTTTAAGGGATCTCTACCAGTCAACCCTTGAGTGGATGAAAGGAGCATTTAGTAAGGGACCGACAAAGAGTAAGTCAAAATAATATAGTCGGACAAAGCAAAGGCTACAATACAACTTTTAGTAAATACAATACATAAACTCATAATATAAAGAAACCTAATAAAAATATACTACCATATACAACATATATATGCAAAATACATATAATAAATAAGCAGTGTTCTCAATATATTAAAGTGATGGTGTGAGCCACATCTTCTTCAAAGCTTCCCTGAACGACACCACGGAGGGAGATTGCCTAATGGAGGTGGGTAATCGATTCCACAGTCTAGCAGATTGCACAGTAAATGATTTTGAGTAAATTTTGGAAGAAGTAGAAGGACAGGCCAAAAGAAGATTGGTACTCGACCGCAAACGATGCTGGCTTCCTTCAGCCAAGTAGCTGAAACGCTCGGAAAGGTATAAATGTCGCTATCTCGCCCGAACCCCTCCGTGTCAGTACAGCGAGAGCGGGACAACTGCAGCTCAGACCGTTATTAGGCGCGTAAAATTGATCAAAACAGCATTTCGTAATCCCCTGTTTTCTTCTCGAAAACTGGACCAATAAAATTTTTTTTTTTTTTCAAAAATAGAGGACAGATTTAGCTATGCCCCTATGTTATCCTTTTTTTGTTTATATCTGGGATTCTTTTCTGATGAGTGTCTGAAAATGACGTTGAAATTGGGCAATTTTTTCAGTTTTTAAAAGCTCATATTTCTTATGTTAATTGAAATATGGAAAAAAACGAAGCATAGGGGCATAGCTGTGGTAGATACAGATTACACAGTAAAAAAAAATTGGCTCTAAAGCCATTATCCAGGGAGGAAACAGGGGATTACGTTTGTATGGAGAAATGGTGCGCATCGTACCCTCATAAGGGCTCGAAGCGAAAAATTCACCTGGGAAGAGTTATACTATAAAAACTACTAAAGATGTATTTGTTTGTCAGCGTTGCTCGTCTCTGGAGCGGCCGTTGCTGCCTGCCAAAGGCAACGCCAACACTTCGCAGCAAGACTTCAAGCCGAGCAAACCGTCTTCACTTCCTCCACATCTCACTAAAGGTTAGTCTCCGATAAACATGGTAATAATTTTCATATAAATTATATGCCCTGCATTGTATGCCTACTCTTGTATCTGATGTCCTGTCAATCGTTCTAAGGCTAACTGGAGGAGATCCCTTTAAGGGATAAGTTCGCCTTTGTGCATCTGTCTCTCTTCTTAACTGGTAATTTTCATGTTTTATGTACAATAAAGAGTTTTACATACATACATACATACATTATATTGCTTTCTGACATGGTATGACTACCGTAATACCATAGCGTAGTTATTTGTAATAGGGATGTTGACGCCATTAAAAAATAACTCGAAAGCACGACTCCAGTAAAAAAATGCTTTATTTTAGCCCTGAATACCAGATTAATTTATGATTACCTGCAAGAATTTTTGTTGGCGAACAAGACACGTCATAAGTTGCTACTGCCATTCAAACTCTGTGGGAGAATTAATTGTGTTTTGACAGCTCATAAAAAGTATGTCAGTTGATTGGTGGTGTCAACATTCCTATTGTGGGTATGATTTTTCTCGGCTCTAACTGCCAAGAATTGATCGAATCCCGATACGCACTGAATGATTGGACTCCTTAGGCGTATTGGGGCAGCTAATGCGTTACCATCCCTGCAAAAAACTGTACGATACGAACTTCGAATTTGGATTTGTTGTGTTCCAGAGATGCCGCAAGCGTTGTACGTCAACATGTCCGAACTGGCGTCGCTGGCCGCGGCGCGCGCGCAACAGCACGGCGCCGACCCGCCGCCGCAGGAAAAGGTAACGTCTTCGACTCCCGCCAAAGAAACGCTTACTTTTCGAATGTGTATTTTGTATAGATATAATATAAAGTACCAAGAGTTCCCGAATGCGTCACAGGGACTTCGCGAAAGATTTTTATCGGATTTTTTTATTCAAAGTCGTGTGTGTATTGCAGTAGATACGCTTTGATCATTGATCAATGTATATGTATATAACGATATTGACTGTCAACCACAATATTAACAATCCTAAAAAATATTTACAGAAGTGTTCACCCAAACTGATCCAACTATCTGCTGGAATATTCCAGACTAATTTTGACAAGCATGTGTTCGAAATAAATGGCTATTGGCTATATTATTAGTACAGGAAACCCTTGTGGTCACTAAACCGTCTAAGTTAATGAGATTTAAACCACAGAGCACAACTATTTATTTCCTGTCTGCGCAGAACTCAAATTTGTAGCACTTGAAGACTCTTCATCTCTTTCATTGAATGAAGCAAAAATCCAGCAAAGCAACATCCTTAAAATTCATCAGCATCATCATCACTTTTTTCCTTATTCCGTAGAAATTTCTAAAGATCCTGAAGTTGGGTTTTTACTGTTATAATAACCTACGTGTAAGCCAAATTTTAAGAGTCTAGTAATCATAGTAAATAATAAATAAATAAATAAATATCATGGGACAATTCACACCAATTGACCTAGTCCCAAAGTAAGCTTAGCAAAGCTTGTGTTATGGGTACTAAGCAACGGATAAACATACTTATATAGATAAATAAATACTTAAATACATAGAAAACATCCATAACTCAGGAACAAATATTCGTGCTCATCACACAAATAAATGCCCTTACCGGGATTTGAACCCAGGACCTCTTGCTTCGTAGGCAGGGTCACTACCAACTAGGCTAAAGCGGTCGTTCAATAGTGGAGATAGGGTCACAATCGAACAAATAAATCCTGTTCGTTCCCTACCCTGTGGTAATTTCAAAAAATCCTCCCTTACTCCTTGGCTACGTCTTTGCAAAATTTCAGCCTTCCAGGGCCAAGTGTTTGGGGTGGGCGTTGATGAGTCACCCATTCAGAGAGTCAGTCAATCAGTCAATAGTTTGCGTTTTATATGTATAGATTTATTTAATACAACCGTTATAATTATAATTGACAAGATTTCATATTTCTAAGACTATAATTTGATTCGTTCTCTGCACCTATTCTGTTTGGAAAGAGAAAGAGGCTGATAGTTTTGAATTTTCACTATGATTATTAATTAATTTATTACAATTTTTTTAAGATGTGATTTCTACAAGTTAAGTATGAAGTATCTTTTTCTATTTTTTTTTATTGTATTTTTTTATTTTCTTCAACTTCATTTTTTTTTTTTTTTATTACTTTTACGGTCATCCCGTGAAACCATATATTTCAAACTAAATACAAACTGAAATATAGATGCACAGAAAAAACCCCAGAAAAAAAGACCAATGCTGGGAATCGAACCCAGGTCCTCAGCGTTCCGTGCTGCGTGCTTACCCCTACACCACCACTGGTCTAGAAGTTAGCGACGAATTTTTCCCATACATCGTACACTTCAGTCTGTTATAATCACATTAGGCAGTGATAAAGCGCGCATCTATGTTATGCCCTCTACCGAGAGACTTCAACACTCCTTCGGAGCTACCCGCTCACCTGGACCAAGAGATGGCGCTACTAGGCCAACTTTTACAAGTTAAGTATGAAGTATCTTTTTCTATATATTTTTTTTTTATCACTGCCTAATGTGATTATAACAGACTGAAGTGTACGATGTATGGGAAAAATTCGTCGCTAACTTCTAAACTAGTGGTGGTGTAGGGGTAAGCACGCAGCACGGAACGCTGAGGACCTGGGTTAGATTCCCAGCATTGGTCTTTTTTTCTGGGGTTTTTTCTGTGCATCTATATTTCAGTTTGTATTTAGTTTGAAATATGTGATTTCTGGTGAAAAAGGCAAAGGAAACATATCTATTCTGTGGTAGTATTGGTAAATTCAGAAATATTTTTTTTAATTTCTTGTATTTTTTTTAAATGGCCAATCACATGTCAGTTTTATGTAAAAAAAAATACCTGATAAAAGTTTTCCGTGTTTAGAAGGCAAAACTCTTTCGATTCCTGTAGTAATTTTCAGGTGTCAAAAAAATGAAATCTCATCATCATCATCATCATCATTTCAGCCGTAGGATCATTGATGCCCAATCATTACGATTGGAAGCGATTTGCATCCACCCTGAACCTGCGGCCTTCACCAAATCGTCCGTCCATCTAGTTGGTGGACGTCCCACGCTGCGCTATAAATCTCGTCAATTGTTAATTAATTAATTAATTGTTTCTATATGTACATGACTTAATGAATAAATAAAATAAATAATTAGGTACGTATGTCCATATAAGGAGCGTAGCAAGGCGTGCGTTTGATTATGTAACGGAACAAGGAATTTCCTGACTAGTTGTTACTGGGTTTCCCTATATACATTAATATTGTTTTTGGTGATATGGGGTGATGCAACTTAAACTCAATAATAACAATACATAGTCGTATGTACAATAAAAACAAATCATTTATTTTTAGTCAAGGACATATACAAAAACACCTTACAAATTAACACTAATTTTATAATTACTAGAAATTTGGATGAGATCTAAACTTTTGTCGATTTAAAAAATTACGACATAGGGCACTTTAACTTTGAAATATTAATGGATTGATTGATTGATTGATATAATGACTATCATCGTTTTATTTCCAAAGAAACTCAAGTCCATGTTTAAAACATATACAAATATACATTTAGACCTGAAGCTGAGCTCACATAAGAAGTTTCGAGATAATGTCGATTCTATATTTAATTTTTTTGCAATAAAATGAGAGGCCATGATTGTCCATCTTTTATCAAATGCTAAAAATACGGATTATACGTAGTGTTGAGGCGGATCTGTAAGTTGATAATAAGGTTACAAATACACACAAGTTCAACAGTTCGTACAAATTGTAACAACACATTCTATCGCCGTTCCTTCGCTTTGTCATGTTATTTGCGGTTCAGAAAGGCTTAGCTACATAGTAATTGGATTACATTGACCATGTTTATCCGAGATCACGTGTGCAAGTTATGTCTGTGAGACACATGTGTGTTTTACACATCTTAATTCCAATCACTAGCACCACATTTTTGTGCAGATTTTCGCTCTTGTTTCCTTAGATACAAACAAGACAATATTGGATATGTGCTAACAAATCCGTAGCCTTGCGTGCAGCGTTTTTACGTTATCTCATCCAATATCGGTATCTACGCCTATACGATACGATATTAGAGCAAATATAACTATAAATTGACAATTTTAAAATCCCCCAACGCAATTATGTCACTCCTATGTTTAAAAGTTGAGTCAATGCCCATTATGCGTCTAAGATCCCTTCCGCAGCTAACAAAAGAGCTGATAACTTTGAAACGGCTGAACCGATTTTGATGAAACATATCTAAGAACCATCGCCAAGAAACCTGCTTTCTATTAAAAAAAACCGCATCCAAATCGGTTCACCCGCTTAAGAGCTATGATGCCACAGACAGACAGACAGACAGACAGACAGAGAGACAGACACATGCACATAGCGGTCAAACTTATAACACCCCTCTCTTTGTGTCGGGGGTTAAAAATGTACAAAATGTATCCGATAATTTTTGTAATATCCCAGTAATGCGTTTCCGTGGAACAATATTTTAACTTTAAACAAGTCTAGGGTGAATGAGCATTTACTAGGCAAGCGTGCTCCATTGTAGGGCTCATCTTAGCTTTCCATCAGGCGTGATTGTGGTCAAACGCATTTGTATTTAAAAAAAAAAAACAAGAATACAAGGCGCTGTCCAAGAACCTTGTAGTACCTCGGTTTCAAGATTACGTATTAACTTCGTCTTCAATTAACAGATGGCGTTGTTTAAGCAAACGTTTTTGTCCTTTAAAAATATTCCATTTTTTTTGTGAATGTTTTCCGTGAAGGTGACTGACTGACGCGGGCGAATCCCGGCCTAAAGCTAGTATTATAATAATAATCATTTCACTTGTCCTCATAACGAATCAGCGTCCGACTCTGATATCAGATAGAATAATATGAAAACGCTCTTACAAAAATGGAAAGTATATTATTATAAAACTTAAAAAACTAAATGCTGACGTTGAATATTCTCATGTTGGTGCTTTTGTCGAGTCGATACGCAGGCAGGTCGCGCCTCACACGCGTGGGTCTGAAAAGAAGTCGAAAAAGGAAAAGTGTGTTTAAAGGGTTTGACTAAATTAAACCGGCTAAAATAAATGTCTATACTTCGTTTTTTTAGCATTAGAAATAAGGTAAACAATCTTGACGAGTCTTTTTATTAACCGACTTCAAAAAAGGAGGAGGTTCTCAATTCGGTTGTATGTTCTTTTTTTTAACGAGTGTTACCTCAGAACTCCGTCATTTATGAACCGATTTGGAAAATTTTTTCGTTGTTTGAAAGCACATGCTTCAAGGTTGGTCCCGTTGTTACCAGAATCAAGTTCTGATGATGGCATCCATGAGGAATTGACGAAACTCCTAAAAAAACCAAGAGAAATGTATAGCGATTTTAGTATTTTCGGTGACAAGTCGAACATTTGCATTCAAAAAGTATCATGGAAGTCTGTAATAAAATGACACAACCCCGTCGAGCATTAAAAATAGAATTTTCAACATAAACTTATTTCGAAGTCAAACTGATGATTTTATCCTACGCATCTATTTTATACAGAAACAACTAAAAAGCAAAAAATAAAAATTTTAAATAAAAAATAAAACCTCCTTCAAAAAACATCCAAAAAACGATAAAATAATAATGGAACCGAACCGACCACAATAAGCATGAAAATATCTTTCTTCTAATCTGTTTGAAGTTGGTGCCTCAGCTCGAGCCAGCAGGAGTGGACCTAGTAATCTAACTTACTTACATACCTACTATCTATAGGGCTTCTACACTCCTGCTGGCTCGTGCTGAGGCACCAACTTCAAACAGATTAGAAGAAAGATATTTTCATGCTTATTGTGGTCGGTTCGGTTCAATTATTATTTCATCGTTTTTTGGATGTTTTTTGAAGGAGGTTTTATTATTTATTTAAAATTTTTTTGGAAAACACTTAAAAAAATAGGAATCAAGTATTACTTATGAAACCAAAAGAGTGTAAATGACCATATTTCTTTTCAAATTGTTTCATATTAGCTATGACTTGTTTTCAAACGTGTTTTTCAATAAAAATACACGTCAAGATCGCTTACCTTCTTTCTAATGCTAAAAAAAATTAAGTAACTATAGGTATGGGTGGTTCTGTTAGCGTTCCAACCGCTATCCTATCAGTATCCTGCTGCCCCGGCCGGATCTACGAATTTTTCGAACTGGCAGTTCTGAACTGTCATTTCAATCCGACGCCGAGTGTCAAAAAAGTTACACAATTAGCCTGCCATGCAGAAATTTGTGATATACATGTGTCACGGGGGAAATTGGCCTATTTACATATGTTATGGGGGATTTATATTACTCACAGCTTCTCCCAATGGAACTTGTCGGCGAGACTGTCCGACACTTGGCCTTCCTTCAGCTGTTTCTTGACGACGCGCTCCACCAGGCGTAAAGACGCGAACATGCTCTGCACGTTCGATGGCTGCCGAGTTCGGGATGACATCTGGAATTTACATATTGAGATTGTAGTCTGGGCAAAAGCAAAGGCCTCCCCTCTGGTCCTCCGTAGCTCCCTGTCCTGAGCTAAATCTATAAATCGTTCAATTCCGCGTCCAGGTCGTCTCGAAATCAGCGGGACACTATTGTAGGCTAGTAAAAAAAACTGAGATTGAAGTCATTAAATGTCCAACTTTTTCGTCATTATCGCATCAGCCAAAAGACATCCACTGTTCGACAAATGCATCAAAATCGAAAAAGGAAGCTGTAAGAAAATCAAGGTTCTAAGTCGAAGCGATCCAGAGAAACGGTCATATCAGCCCTATTTTCTAATATTTCGCAGGGCAATCGAAATATCTAAAAATCTCGTGTCACGGTGTTTGTTATCGAACTCCTCCGAAACGGCTTGACCGTTTGTTATGAAACATTTTCTCCACATTCGGTAGGTCTGAGAATAGGTCGTAGGTTTTGTTTTGTATACCTACCCCTTTTCTTCGCAGACGGAGTCGCGGGCAACAGCTAGTTTATCTATATACGTATCCCTAATACAAGTTGTCTAGTACCCATAGTACAAGCTTTGCTTAGTTTAGGACTTGGTCAATTGGTGTCACTTAAATTGTCCCATGATTTTTTATTTTATTTTTCATAAAACTGACTAGCGATTCTTGGTTGAGTCAAT
The DNA here is from genome assembly GCA_947859365.1 of Archips crataeganus. NCBI lineage: Eukaryota > Metazoa > Arthropoda > Insecta > Lepidoptera > Tortricidae > Archips > Archips crataeganus. The sequence goes on along the minus strand of OX402068.1, from coordinate 12,137,754 downwards.
ACTCACCATAATCTCAATAGAATCGAACAACTTTCCCAGCTCTTTCTTCTCCCTCTCGTTCAGCGACGGGTCCTGGCTGTCGAATATGCCCGTCTCCCTCAGTTTGGTCTTCACGCTCTCGAGCGTGATTGGGGGCGGCATGTCCAAGATCTCTCCGGACTTGTACGCGGCTTTGCTGAGGGGGTTCGAGAATTCCGGGCTGAAATGGGAAAGAGTCGGACTCGTACGAACAGTCAGGGAAACTGAAAACTTACCAGAGTAGAACCTTTTCACAATCAATTTCAAGATTTCTTTGGCAGATGTATAGAATGTCAACATGACATTTGCAACGAAAACGTTCCACACTGGTAGGCGATATAGGTAGTTTCCTAAACTACAAGGAAGGGTTTCTTAGGTCCATACTATGTTTTAAAAATAGTTCAGTAAACACCATAGATGGATATAAATAGATATCTAGTTAATGCAATTATAAAGATCCCAGTTAAAACGCTGAAAAAGAACACGTGTCTTGTACAGTCGAATTCTCCAATATCTTTGCAGCCAACCATTCATAAATAATACACTATAGCTGTCAGATACGATTCCCCGATCATGCGGCATTTTGAAAGTGTGATGACTGCCGTCAGATGAATCGGTCATCGGTTTAGTGAACAAAGCACGAAGGAATTAGATGCCACAATAACCTAAGAGCCTAATTGTATGATAGAAAAAACGAACAGAAGATAAATGGTCAAGATCCCAAAATACTGAGTGGTTTTGAGAATCCCTTTGTCAAATTGTACAATTTTTACTAACAATAGATTATAAGTTATTTGTATGATTTTACTAACAAAATGGATGTAATTTGTCTGAGTAAATAAAGAAAATATTATTATGTTGGTACGGATTTCCGATCACGGGCCCATGGGGACCCGGTCATTTGAAAGGCATTCATGGGGCCGAAGCCAACATGAAGAGGCCTTTGGTACCATATAATATAAATGAGATGAGCGCAACTATGGAGGTCTATCCCCTAATACACCATGAGGATGTGCTAGCGGACAGTCCACCACAGTTGCCAAACTATTGCCAGGTAGGAAGCGACATGGAATTGGCTATGGGGTTGGGATGTTGTGGACAGGATTACCGGGCTATGGAGTGAGATAACGGACACCTACCATTTCAATATCTCATAAACTGAACTTTTGGTAGGCGGTGACTCGCCATTCACTAAATGGGCCCCTCAAACTATTGACCACTCGGGGCAACGAGGCGGCAACATTGGTGTTAACGGCTAAGGATGGAGAGGTGTTCCTGGACTTTAAACTTCAAAATGCCAACTCGCCACTTACGGAAACACATCCATCCTTCGAGCATTTAGCTCTTGCGCTCCACTCTAGGCGGCCAACAAAGGCAAACTAGAGGCGGGGTGGGTGTGTAACTGTGTGTGAGTGTGTGTATAAGAGCATGTGTGTATGTGTACCCCTGGAGGTCTCGGGTTCGTGGTGTCGCTACGCACCAACAGCTCGCCACAAGCCGCCCTGCGATAACTGACTGCACTGGTGACACGACAACACCAGCGGGCGATGAGGTCGTCATATCCCTACGCCTTTTGACTGACTGCGCTGGTGACAGACACCACAACACCAGCGGGCGATGGGGTCGTCACATCCCTACGCCTATATTATTATTATTATTATTATTATTATTATAAATATCTAAAAATGAACTTTATACTACGGTAACAAGATCTATCTAATATATAAAAATCTCGTGTCGCGGTGTTTGTTATCGAACTCCTCCGAGACGACTTGACCGATTGTTATGAAACTTTTTATCTGCATTCAGTAGGTCTGAGAATAGGTCGTAGGCTAATTTTTATACCCCTATTCTTTGCGGACGGAGTCGCGGGCAACAACTAGTGTATAGATATTTATGAACGGATGGCTGTGCTGTACAGATACTGGAGAACTCGACTGTATGACGACCCCCGTTTATTTTTAACTTTACATTACTTGCGAGAGAAAAGTTTTTCATTCCGCGGAAGGTGCGTGAAGCCATCGAGATTGGTCGTCATCCAAATTTTAACCGGGATAGTGGTTGGTCAGTATCCCCGAGTTGGAAAACAGTGTTGAATGTTCGTACTGCGTCAACGGTGAGTGTGGGCGAACCTTTACAAAGTGATGTGGTTAGTGTTGTGTGCTACCCTACATTTGACAATGACAATAAAAGTGATGATGGAAACGGGGGTAGTTGTGTGTCGCTGTCAGTTGCGTCGAGTAGCCGCGCGACCAGGGCGTTAGCACGCAGTGCACGTTTGGCAGCCGCCGTGACGTGCGACTCCGAGAGGAAGGGCTACGGATTAGCCCGAAACATGTCGAGTTAAACTCGTTTTAAGACGTGAGTGATCCGTTTATTTTCACTATGAGTGAGTCTCACGGTAGTTTCATGTTTAAACTTTACATTACCATCAAATTATTAAGAATCATTTAAATGTTACAATTTTGCTTTAAAAACATCCTATAAATAATTGGGTACCTAGTTTACCCTACCTTAAGTATCATAAAGGTACAACTAAGAGCGGATGTTTTGAAATTCCAACTACCAGAGAAATAGCAATTTTTTTTAATCAACTTGTAAACAGGAAGTTCTACTATTATTTATTTTATTAGCAGTACGGCTGCTCACCGAATCTAAGATTGGCACTGTTGGCGTATGTAAGCGATTAAGAATTTCGGGGGAGTCGGTTGGATGCGACGTGGTTCAATTGGTAGAACACCCGTTGGGGCGCATACCCGGGAGACGTGGGTTCGAATCCCGCCGGCGCACCCGAAAAACTTTTTCGCTTTTAAATAATCTTAGGAAGTTCTACGTTCCCCATTGGCCCATTATGTATGTCGCTTTGTTTTTCCGCGGACCAAAGCGTAGAATTAAAAACAATTATATTTTTATCGGTTGAACGATAACTTGCGATCGCGATTTCCACCAGATTTGAAATATGCGAGTTAAAAAAAATCTTCGCTCCTAACTACGCGGCAAATGGAATTGCCGTGTCAAAATATATAGTTGTTGTTGATTAAAAGTATTTTTTTTATGACTGTAAAATGGGCTTTCTCAGAATTTGAACGCGTTACACTCGAGTAGATTAGACCTAATATCGGAATTTACAGTTGTAATCAGTTTTTACCTAATAGTGTTTGTGTTCGAATACAGTCAAAATTATTACAGCGGAGTCTGAGTACCCTGTTAATCAGACTCCGCTGTCTGTCTGTCCGTCCGTCGTCCGTCTGTCACATGGCTCTATCTCTAGAACCGTAATAGTAATAGACACTTGAAATATTCACCGATTATGTATTACTGTGGCTGCTATAACAAGAAACACAAAAAATAAAATTAATTAATTAAATTAAAGGAGGTCGTCATACACGAAACGTCGTTTTTTCAGCGTTTCCTTGCGATTTACCTTAATAAAAAAAATGTATGTAACCCCAGACACAAAAAAAACATAAGAAATAAAACATATATTTTTCTTTCGGCCTTTTCAAAACGTATTCCTTAATATCAGAGGCCTATTTTGGCTATTCTCCTTTCAGACAAACGAACATTGTAAGTCAAATATAACCTAGGAGAAAGATTTTATCTTACCATCCATGTGCGATTTGAAGCAGGTTTACAGCTACTCTGAAAACAATAGTTATGTAACATTTAGTAAATCGCTGTGTTTAATAATACGTACCTATGTAATACTTAGTCAAAATAAACATCTGGCCATTGTCTCGCCGGACAACAGCAGTAAGTCTGCAGATGTTTATGTTTTGTTTATGGCATTTAATTTAAGAATTTATCATTTTAGATCAAAATAAAGTCATATGCAAATATGTAAGGTAAATACCCCAGTGTTCGACATTAAACGAGACCCTGCTTTTTTTTTTTTTTTTTTATGATATAGGGGGCAAACGAGCAGACGGATCGCCTGATGGCAAACGATTACCGTCGCCCATGGACACCTGCGACACCAGAAGAGTCACAAGTGCGTTGCCGGCCTTTTAGGTAGGAGTACGCTCTTTTTTTGAAAGCTTGAAGGTCATATCGGTCCGGGAATACCGCAGCAGGAACCTCATTCCAGAGCTTTGCTGCGCGAGGCAGGAAATTTCTGGAAAAACGCACAGTAGAAGACAACCAACCATCCAGATGGTGAGGATGGAAGTGTTGTCGCGTAGGGCTTGTCGCCTTCATTGCTACGAATTAAGATTGAAAGTGTCGGCTGTTGGGGCAGCGGCGGGCACTCGGGTATTTACCTTACTAGCCTTAACCTTTTTAGTAGTAATGGGATTACCGAAAAAACACAGCGTGATATTCTTTAACGTGCCTAAAGGGCCGCATGCCAAATTTCATGTTTCTTAATTGACAACATTTCATTTTTTTAACACCTGAAAATTACTACAGGAATCGAAACAGTTTCGCCTCCTGAACACGGAAAAATATTTATTATAATTTATTTCTTCATATTTAAAAAAATACAACATATTTAAAAAACATATGTGTACTTACCTGTACCTCCACAGAATAGATATGTTTCCTTTACCCTTTTCACTAGAAAAAAGAGCTGTCATAATTTTAAATTTGATAACAACCTTAATGTCAAATTTACGTCATCACTTTTTTTTAATAGAGACTAGACAAAAGTAATGGATCTATTCTATCGTTACGCTCTTTTAGAATAAGCACATCTTTAAAAAATTGTAATAAATTAATTAATAATCCTAGTGAAAATTTAAAACTATCAGCGTCTTTCTCTTTGCAAACAGTATACAGAGAACGAATCAAATTATAGTCTTAGAAATATGAAATGTTGTCAATTTATCGGTTGAGCTGTTGCGTGTGTGCTTGCGTGCGAGCGCGCGTGTTGTGTGTGTTTGTTGGCTGGACTGCTTTGGATGAAATCCACGGCAGCAAAGAGTAAACAGTTATCTACGGAATTGAAATTTTACAGTACAGCGGTATTAAGAAAACAACTTAATATTTTTTTATGTAATGGAGGGTTTTGGATGAAATGTATTAGTTACATAGCTAGATGTCTAGAATAAAACATAGGCTCCTTTTTATACCAATATTCTCATAAGATCTGTGTAAATTCTGTATAACGTCCGCTTTAGCCTAGTTGGTAGTGACCCTGCCTACGAAGCAAGAGGTCCTGGGTTCGAATCCTGGTCAGGGCATTTATTTGTGTGATGAGCACGAATATTTGTTCCTGAGTTATGGATTTTTTCTATGTATTTAAGTATTTATTTATCTATATAAGTATGTTTATCGTCGTCTAGTACCCATAGTACAAGCTTTGCTTAGTTTGGGACTAGGTCGATTTGTGTAAGATTGTCCCCCCTAATATTTATTATTTTATTTATTTATTTATTTATTTCAATCTCGCTGAGTTTTGAGATATGAAAATTTGCTCGGGTTTTCTTAAACGAAGACTACGATGTCATTTTTGGGAATTTCCATGGGATTTTAGTAAAATCCCGGGATTTCAATTCGACAGTCAGATCTAATGGCTTATTAGTGTGAAACTACGGGTAAAGGCTCGAGTTATAATAATGTAAGTAATTGCCTATGTAGACACGAATAAGTTAATGCTCTGATTACCATTCTCGAGTCATGGTAGCCTGGTGGTTTGATATGTGACCTTTCAAATAGATGATCATGGGTTCCAATCTCGGCTCTACCTCGTAAGTTTAGACCTAAATTACATTTGAAATTTACCACGAACTTGCCATTTTACCCTGCGAAGCATTTGGGTGAAGCTCCCAATCCGCACTGAGCATCTGCAATATGCAGTGGGAAACATCGGGATAAAAAGTCGTAGTAGCCGTGTTATTCCAGACGTCTAGCTATACTTACCAAGTTTCAAACAAATGCGTCCATCCGTTTTGGCGTGAAAATACAACGCGCACGCACGCACACACTCACATACTCATCTTATTTAGCATTTATAATTTATAATACAAGGTGAAGTCTAAATGTTGATACAAAATTAGTATTTCTTACTCAGTTAATGCTGGACAACATAATGCTAACTCAATTGTTAGAATTAGTCTGACAAAATTTAGGAAGCTCATGCAGTTCCTCCACCTCCACACTGTACGAACACACACAAATCGCACAAACCCAACTATCACCACCAACAAACTACACTGACGAACTCAACCAGAGCTCATCTTCAGAGTAGTTCGCGGGTGAGCAAAGTAATTGTTTCGGTTCATTACTGTGGACCTCCGCAAAGTAACGCCTGATTCAATAAATTATTTTTTTCACTAGAATATAAATGATTACCATATTAAAATTGTACGCGATGGCTAATTTTCAAACCGCTATAACTCAAAAAGTTGCTTGAATGACTAAACATGTTCTTCAAATTAAAACAAATTAGTTATACTTGGAAGGTTTAGGTAATTAACTAAATGTCAACAAAACAATGTCAACTGATGTCTTAAATAATGTAATTCTCCCATTAAACTATCTCAACATTTACATTTCTGTATTAAAATACGTTAGTCTAGTTTGTATTACAACGATAGATAAATAAAATGTTTTGAATCCTTGAATGTGCCAAATTTGGAAACTGAAGTTTGTTTACATTTATTTAACTACCTAAACCTTTCAAGTATAGTGCATTATTTTGTCCAGCATCAACTGAGTAAGGAAAGGCCGGCAACGCACTTGTGACTCTTCAGGTGTCGCAGGTGTCCATGGGCGACGGTAATCGTTTACCATCAGGCGATCCGTCTGCTCGTTTGCCCCCTATACCATAATAAAAAAAAAAGGAACACTTAATTTTGTATCACCATTTACCCTCGATGAAACTCACATGAAAGCAACAGCGTGATCGGTCATAGCGGAGTGCTGGTCGTAACTGCATTCGTCGCGCGCGCACGGCTCGTTATATCGCGTATCGCATCACGCATCGACTGCGCACAGATTTCTTGATCGTTCACTTTTTAAACGCCATGACTAATTTATCAGTCGCTCAGTTGAACGTCAGTGACTTTTATAAGATGAAATGGATTATGTATAACTTATGCGCTGCAAATAGGGTTGAACTAAACTAACCACAACGAATTTTTGAAGTGAAAACTTCTTTAGCGGCGTTGTGCACTTTTTGGGATGGGTAAAAAATGTTAAACTCGCGCAGGACACGTGACAACGTTAATGTTCAAGTTTTCACTTCTGCCGGCACTCCCGGAGTGCAGCCCGTTGTTTTTTTTTTATGTGAAACTGACCTGTAATAAATAAATTCTGTTTCTCACCTGATGAAAAGTGCAGATGAGGCCAAAGGTGTAACAGCCTATTCACTAAAGCTTTGAAGAGCCCGAGGTTCTTTTCCTACCGAGCAACGGCTTTACATACCACTGATAGTGTCTTCTTCAACCTAGACATTGTTGGTGATAGCCATAACTAGTTAGGCAGTCGCGTAGAGATTCCGGGATTTCCCAAATTATCAGTGGAAATTCCCGAAAATTATGTGATATTTTTGATTAACATTGCATATAAAACATCCCTGCCAAATTTCATGTATTTAAACACACGCACGCACGGATTTACTCGCAAACTTTTGCATTCCGAATAATTCACAGGAAAATCAAAATTTCGAATCGTTTCTTGGCAGAGTTTGACGTGTATGACGTCTTTTCACTAATAAGAAAAAAGTCTGAACACAATTTTGGTTACCTTCCTAAGCCTGATTGAGTCTTTGTGTGTCGTTTTGCCGCATGCTATCTTTGCTGGTCAATTTGCGCATAGTACACCCTTGGTACACGCAGGAATTACCACAAAGGTACTTTTTATTATGCTGTCATTTAATTCATGGTTTAATTTAATGACGTTTATGGCCAATCTGTGACTACCGGCTATACTCAAAGACGTCAATTGTTATTCAATTGTTTAGTGTTGAGCATTTTCCATTAAAATTAAAAAAATACTAAAAAACCCTACAAGGATCAAGAAAGCTTCGTCGCGGTACACGGAACGCATAAAGTATAACGAAATGACCAAGCCAAGCAACCATTGTTCCTTCAATGAAAACCCTGAACGTAAACAGCTAACACAAAAATAATCTCACACGTAATTATAATATCAATATGTATTCAATGCACTTTACATAATCCATAATAATGTCTGTCTGTCTGTCCGTCTGTTACTTCACGCTTAAACCGCTGAAATAATTTAGATGTAAGGTATGGAGATACTTTGACACCCTGGGAGGGACATAGTATAATTTTTGTCCCGTAAATTATCCCCTAACTGGGTGAAAAAGGGTCTAGAATTTTGTATGGAAACTTCGTTGTTTTTGAAATCAGAAACCTGAATCAAAGAATTTAGTTTAAATTTTCCCGAAAGGGATAACCAAGTTTTGAATATTCGGTACCTACTTTAATGTGAGTTATTCACAGTTTTTTTGCTTTATTCGATGAAGGATGTAAAGAACCTAATCACAATTTGAATTCTACGCGGACGAAGTTACGGGCAAAGGCTAGTATTTTATAAAAGTAAATGTTTATTAAGTTTCATACCCTGCTATTGCTGTTTGCTGCCTGTAGACGCAGACATTTGGTACAGACGAAATTTAACTTAATAGGTAATAAGAACTATAGATGTACCTACTTTGTGTTGCCTTTGTCTTGTCATATCCAATTTGTAGACCAAAATAAATATGAAAATTATGCAGCTCGCAGTGGCAATGCCAAAGGTATATTTTGAATGTATAATGTACAAGACTAACTTTTCTAAAATAACTATTGATTCCATATCTCCACTAGATTAGTTAGTATTAACGCATTCACTGCCACCGACGCATATATGCGTTTTCGGGACTTCGCTCAGTGCCGCTGTCATGATTATTCATACATTTTGAACGCACATGTGCGTCGGTTGCACCTGTGAAAGTCAGGTGGCAATCAATGCGTTAAATAACGTCACAGGCCATAATAGAAATAGCCTATTGATTGATTTATTTGCGAAGCTCCAACCAATGCAACGTAGTAAGGTGAAAATATTATAGTTCACTAGCTATTGCCCGCAAATCCGCCCGCGATGATTAGGGGTATAAAAAATAGCCTACGAGCTATTTTGAGACCTATCAAATAAAGAGAAAAAATTTGATAAAAATCGTCCAAGCCGTCTCGGAGGATTTCTATAACAAACAGTGTGACACAAGACTTTTATATATTAGAAGATTAACTCTTATTCTTAACTTTAGTCGTGCGTGACGACATCCTCGTGCTTTCCAGGTATGCTCAGAGAGCAGTGCCAGCGAGTCTTCTCTCGAGTCCTCAAGCGGCTACGGCAGCCAGGGTGCTTTCGCCGCGGAAGACCACACACACCAGCACCAGATACAACATCCCGAAGGTCAGTCACTAGCTGATGGTTCAAGCATGCCGTATGACGTTTGTGAACCGTACCTGTATTAAAAACACACCCTCATATTCGGAAGTAGCTGTTCCTCTGCGAGATAAAATATAAGTTACTCGCTGATGATGTAATAATATAGCTTTCTATAGGCGAAAGTTTTTTTTCTTTTAAATTTTCTGTGTTAGTTAGGGTCAAATCTTGAAAGTCCAAGATATGTGCCGAATAACTTTTATATTGATGAGTTATAAAAAATCACTATATTGATATTTTGAAGCTGCAATTGGGTCACACATATTTGTTGTGGACATGGCAAAAGTTGAGGGTATATAGCTAATATATACTCGGCGTCAAAAATATCGCCCCTCCTATTTGTGCACTTTTTTCCGAAACGCACTGATTCACAAGCCATTATGTTTCGTATAAATTAAACATTGTTAATTTAAAACCAATTAAACGTGCATTTAATTAATACTACATAATATTAATCAGGTAACATCATTTCGCTAAGGTCTAGATTAGCTTGAATCTGATTTTCGCGGAGGGGCGATATTTTTGACGCCGAGTTTATTTTAGTCAACTTAACATCGGCGTGCGGGACGCCTGGCCAACTTTCGACCCATTGAAATCTAAGTTTGTTGACTCGGAGTCGGTAAAATTCTGTCCACGGAAGAGACGACTTTTGTTTTTCCGCTGTGTATGACCCAATTGGTCAAACTTTTAGACATCGCATCACCCTTAATGTTAGCTGTTTTTTTTGCTGTTGTTGTTTTGTTTAACGCCTTGCACGCCATTAATTTGCGCCACGCCAGACTCGGAGATAGTGACGCTCCGGCGCGACAGCGACGCCAACATCGCGGCTGCGCGCGAGAGCTTCTCGATCTCACTCGGCAGTCTCGAGGAGGCCGTGAGGTCGCTGGATGAGACTTGCGAGACTCCGGCCTTCGCTACTATAGGGAAGAAGCCGGCTGTGCCGAAACGACGCCCGGTGTCCATGACAGGTGAGTGATGTAATGACTCTACTCAATGGAATGGAAGTGGTGGAGTCTTGACGAGATTTGTGAGACATCGGGCTTCGCTGCTTTAGGGAAGAAATAGGCTGCGTAGAAGCGACGCCCAGTGTCCATGACAGGTAAATAATGGCTCTATTCAGTGTGTCTACGATGCAGTGGTGACATCTCGGGGTAGAGTCTCGATGAGACTTCAGAAACATCGAACTTCGCTGCTGTGAGAAGAAGCCGGGTACAGAAATGACGGCCGGTGTCCGTTACAGGTAAATAATGACTGGTCAGTGCCTTGAGGATGAAGTGGTGACATCTAGCGGTGGAGTCTCGACGAGACTTGTGAGATCATGTCTCATATTATTAAATTATCAAATCTCGACGAGACCTCACCGGTAGATTCAGTTACTCTGTCAGGCAGCGTTCGAATTACTTGACAGCCGTGCTTTTATTAAATTTACAACCATTATTTTTTATTAAATGTGGATCGTGTGTTAGAAATACTCTATAGGCGCATGAGCATGAAATTTGATGTTTAGTTGCTGTAGAATTGTATGTTATCAATTTGTTTGATTAAAATAATATATTTTTACTGTAGTATTTGTGCCTAAATTACTCGTATAGCAATCACTGAGAACTTTGTTTTGTCATTTAAAATATATAAGGAAATAACCGTTTCGTTTTTTATACGTTACCGGCAGTTTTCTGTGATATTCCGAACCTTCGGTCTCAATTGTAAAATAACTCGATCATCATCATCATTTCAGTCGAAAGACGTCCACTGCTGAACAAAGGCCTCCCCAAGTTTCGCCAAACAGATCAGTCCTGGGCCATCCATTTCACGCTTTCGTATAATACTACATATCAACGTGAAACAGAACGGCACGATACGTAGTTCGAAAACCGAATTTCGTAGTGTAAGACCAGAGGCCCTACCACGAAGTGCATAATTCGAACTTCGTTTCGTGCCGTCCCGCTCACGCTAATATGATTTGACACGAGAGTGAGAGGGATAATACGATACAAACTTCGATTTTCGAATTTCGTAGTAGCGCCTCAGGCCCTATACTACGAAATTCGATTTTCGAACTTCGTATCACGTCGTTCCGTTCACGCTAATACCTAGTATTAAACAAGAGTGAAAGCGACGGCATGATATACATAGATAAATTACCGAGAACGTGGAATTGCATTATGTGGCCTAGTGGTTTGACCTATCGCCTCTCAAGCAGTGGGTCGTAATCCCGACTCGCACCTCTGAGTTTTTCGGAATTTATGTGCGAAATTACATTTACCATGAGCTTTACGGTGAAGGAAAACATCGCGAGGAAATCTGCATACATTTGCGAAGAAATTCAATGGTGTGTGTGAAGTTCCCAATCCGCACTGGGCCCGCGTGGGAACTACGGCCCAAGCCCTCTTATTCTGAGAGGAGGTCTGTGCCCTGCAGTGGGACATTTATAGGACGTGATGATGATGATGATGACAGAGAGACAACAATATAGAGATCTCTCCCTCCAATACCATACCACACAATACCACTACATATGCAATTCCACGCTCTCGATAATTTATAGATACGAATTTCGACCCCAAAGCTAATATTATTATGTAATGTGTGCGTGTGTGCAGCGGGCGCGTGGTCCCGCCGAGGCTCGTCCAGCTCCCTGGGCAAGCCGCCGCCGCCCGTCCGACGCTCGTCGTCCATCTCGCGCCCGCAGCGACCCGCATATGTGCAGGTAACGACTTTTTGCTTGAGCTAACTATACTGCCGTGCTAAGCGTAAAAGCGGTATCTCAAAAAAAACGTAAAAGTTGATTTTTATGCCACCGGATAGCTTAAAAAAAGACGCATCCAACGAACTAAGCCAAATAGCGGTGTCTTCTTTAAACCGAGTGCAAAAACGACCGCTTTAGCCTAGTTGGTAGTGACCCTGCCTACGAAGCAAGAGGTCCTGGGTTCATATCCCGGTAATGGCATTTATTTGTGTGATGAGCACGAATATTTGTTCCTGAGTTATGGATGTTTTCTATGTATTTAAGTATGTTTATCGTCGTCTAGTACCCATAGCACAAGCTTTGCTTAGTTTGGGACTAGGTCGATTTGTGTAAGATTGTCCCTTAATATTTATATTTATTTATATTTAAACCCTTAAAAAGTTTCCCGATCTCAGTTCTACCTGAAATTACTAAGATAATTAGAGGTATATCAATAATACGTAGGCAAATAGTCGTATATTTTGTGCCACCAAAACTTTAAAAACAGCGAGACATTCATTGCAATTAATAATAATGAAAGAATCTGTAAAATAAAAAGAAAGGTGTTTTGACAAAACTTTGACTTTCTCGAAACTAACTTTCACTGAGATACCGCTTTTGCGCTTAGCACGGCAATATACTCTGTTAAAATTAACGAGTTAATACTGAGAGAACACATCCGCTCGTGATTGGTTAAAGATATGCCGATGCAGTCGTAAACCAAACAACAGCTTTAGCATCTGATCTAATAGCGCATTGGAATAGATAACGCCAGGTCTTGCCCCGAAAAGCGCCGCATAACAAGATGGCATTGGCCGTTTCCGAGATATCCGATCTAAATAAATAATTGTAAACATACACTAATTGCTTGTTTTAAATAAATCAGATTAGATATGTTTCCCGACCTTTCTAAAGGGCGGACCCTCAGTGCTTCCTTACCATTATCTGCGAACTAATAAAATAAGTTTACTCTTAATATTCTAATTTAAAATTATTGTTTTACTGCCGACTTTGGAAAATATGGGATAAGAGGATGATGTTTTTTATCGCAGGGCAACAACCAGAGTGCGATGAGTGGGAGCGAGACGGAGCATCTGCCGCCGCCGCCTGCGTTCTTACTGCAGCCTGAGTCCGACTCCAACCCAGGTAATATACTTGGAGACTAAGCCTACAGGCAATTTGCCTCTTACTTTACCTTTTTAGGGTTCCGTAGTCAACTAGGAACCCTTATAGTTTCGCCATGTCTGTCCGTCTGTCTGTCTGTCTGTCTGTCTGTCCGCGGCTAAGCTCAGAGATCGTTAGTACTAGAAAGCTGTAATTTGGCATGAATATACATATCAGTTACGCCAACAAAGTGGTAAAATAAAAAATAAAAAAATATTTTTTTTAGGGTACCTCCCATAGACGTAAAGGGGGGTGATTTTTTTTTCTCGACTAATCCTATAGTGTGGGGTATCGTTGGATAGGTCTTTTAAAACCATTGCGGGGTTGCTAACATGATTTTTCTATTCAGTGACCTGTTTGCGAAATATTCAACTTTAAAGTGAAAATTTTCATTAAAATCGAGCGTCCCCCCCCCTCTAAAATCTAAACTGTTGGGTGGAAAAATTTGAAAAAATTCAGAATGGTAGTAAATATATCAAATTTACTAGGAAAATTATAGTGGCTAAGATTGCTTGGAAATTATTTGTAGTTTAAGAGTAAATAGTAGCCTAAGGTATAAAACATACCTAAACTTGGATGATTCCGTACACATACGAAATCCTTAGAAAAATATTACTTGATTTTTTTGTAATGGTTACGGAACCCTACCTTGGGCGTGTCCGACACGCTCTTGGCCGGTTTTTTTTTTTTGGCTATAGACGCAAAGCCATTCAGTCGATTTCAGTCTGAGATGGCGCGCCCCGTGTTGCCAAATCCGCGTCGCTAGGCTCATTGTCAAAAACCAAACCAAAGCCACTGGGAAGTCTTTGATACCGGCACAGAGTGCAGACACAGAGTCAGTGGTAGTGAATAAAATTTTAAGAAAGATTGCACACCATGTGTGCACGTATCTATACTAGTGGCCATAATTCGAGAGACGACTTCGACAATTCATTTTGCCCAAATGTTGCCACAAACAGGGTAGTGCTATTTCTACATATTAAAACATTAGGTATTTCTAGCGAGTAACAAACTGCACGTTTACGCACATCATTCGGTCCGCGGGACTCGAAATAGTCATGCGCTCCTACTAATTGTAATCCTAGAAACACATTGTCAACCAAATGGCCTCGTGGTTAGAGAACCTGACTACGAAACATGAGGTCCCGGGCTCGATTCCCGCGTCAGGGCAGATATTTTTTGTGTTTAATATGTATTTAAGTATGTCTCTATCTATATACCTAAGTTTATCCGTCGCCTAGTACCCATAACACAAGCTTTGCTTACTTTGGGGTTAGGTCAATTGGTTTGAATTGTCACGTGATATTTATTTATTATATTTTCAACAGGCATAAACGTAGCCGAAACAGTGAAACAGCTGACCGAACTGAAGCACATGCCGGCCTCCCCGGGCCTCGTGCGCCGCAGCCTGCAGCAACCCCCGACCCCCCACCCGCCGAACACCCAGAGCCCCACCCAACCCCTAACAACCTTCCAACAAGCGAAGAGCAACTTCTCCTCGACCACCAGCCTAAACAGCACCGGGAACCTGAACCCTATATACGGGCAGACAGGCCATCGAATAATGGCTTACGTCGAGCAAAACTCTATTTACGTCAGGAAGAACAGCCTGAACAGTTCGAGCTCGGATCTGTATGGTGGGAATGTGGTGTATAGTGACGGGAAGGGGTCCCCGCAAGGTTCGAGTCCGTCGACGCCGAACTACGGGGAGAATAACTCGTTCTCCAGTTTTGGTCCGCGGGTGGCCAATGAATCGCATTATGGACAGACGGGTGAGTCATTTTTTTAACCCTCGACTCAAAATGAGGGGTTTATAAGTTTGACCGCTATGTTTGTGTGTGTGTGTGTGTGTCTGTCTGTGGCATCATAGCTCTTAAACGGGTGAACCGATTCGGATGCGGTTTTTTTATTTGAAAGCAGATTTCTTGGCGATAGTTCTTAGACATGTTTCATAAAAATTGGTTCAGCCGTTTCAAAGTTATCAGCTCTTTTGTTAGCTGCGGAAGGGATCTTAGACGCAGAATGAGCATTTACTTTATTTTCAAAATATGTATGTGTGACCAAATTGCGTCGGGGGTTGTTAAAATTTTGAATTTATTGTTATTGCTATTCTTTTATGTTTTGAAAGGGTAGGAGATAAGTATGACTGAAGCAGTATTGTGTGTTATATAAGAAAAGAGTTATCTTTGAAGGAAATGTTTTTATAGACTACTAGCTGTGGCTCGCGGCTCCGTCTGTGCTTACTACGCTATGTTAATCCAGGTTATAAACTGTCTGTGTGCCAAATTTCATCGAAATCCGTCAAATCGTTTCAGCGTGAGAGGGTAACAAACATCCACAGATCCATCCATCCACAGAAACTTTCAGTTTTATAATATTAGTGGGATAGTAAAAAACAAATGTATAAGGTTTTTAACCTAAGATAATGAGATGTTTTGAGGTCCGTCTGTCCATCAGTACCCATCAAACTGTTTCAAATTTTTTAGGAAGTAGAATACACATAATAGATTGAGTCAGCTGTTCATTTACTTAGCATAGGCGTCCACTCAAAATCCGAGGGCGTGGATTATAGTTACCACACGGGTCCAGTGCGATAAGGAATTTCACAAACACTACCAATGTGCTCCGCAAATGTGTGCAAGGTTCCTTACGAAGTTTACCTTCAACGAAAAGGTTATGCTAAATTTCAAATGTAAGTAAATCAAGTTGTTCTTGCCACCTGTTGCTATGGTTACACAAATTTCAACTCCTGGACAACCTAAGCATTTTTCTATGAAACATTATGAAAATGTCACATAAACAACTGGGGACTGAGTAAACAACACGCAAAAGTTGATTCACCCGTGTACCTACCTCCAACAAACTACAACAACAAACTATGCCTTCTCAACACCGTTATGTAGTAAATAACAACAAATAACAATGAAACATGAACTTGACAAACAACTTGTAACGAGAAATAACTTAATCACAAACAAATATGAAGCCAGACAAACAGAAACAATTATTATAATGCTGCGGCCTCTGACCGCCAAGCGAGCATCGCTGAGCGAGTATAGGTAACGCGACGAGAGTTGAGGCGAATGATTACACACACAGTAGCTACGTAAAGTACTGATTGCAAAAAAAGTAGTGAATGAATGAAATGAATGATGAATTATGATAAAATACCTACGCAATACATACTATGCATATTATAATTTTTCTTTATTCACATAACCTATTTTTGAAATAAAACAATTTGAAACTGATAAGAAATATTCGCAAGAAAAAAATCGGTATCTTATAAGTAGCGAAAAATATGTTTATCTAATTTAAATAAAATAGATCGAAATATTTTATTTTCTGTTTTGCTTGAACTAGATGTATTTTTCAAACTAAATACAAACTGAAATATAGATGCACAGAAAAAACCCCAGAAAAAAGACCAATGCTGGGAATCGAACCTAGGTCCTCAGCGTTCCGTGCTGCGTGCTTACCCCTACACCATCACTGGTCTATGGTCTGGTTAGTTTGAAATATATGGTTTCACGGGATGACCGTAAAAGTAATAAAAAAATGAAGTTGAAAAAAATAAATAGAAAAAGATACTTCATACTTAACTTGTAGATGTATTTTCCTAAATAATTCTTAACGAATTAGGTTTAAGTAATTTTTAGTCAATCTTGTTGAGTCTGTTGAACTTGCCATCGGTACAAATAAATGTCAAAATCCTGCTGTCATTACATGACATGTTGTTGTTTGCGTGACCTCAACTCTCCTGGCGTCCTATTCCGCTGAGCGAGTTTTATCGTTGTTAGCTTTTATCGCTGCGATCAACTAGTGAAGAGAGAGTCTTCGCCGGCAGAGTGATCAGACAGCGATCAACTATAAATACTTATGTCATTCTCTTTTACCGACACGGGATCTTTATCACAGAATAAGTAATAGTACTAACGTACAGAAGGATTACTCTCGAACAAAAGTCAACTTTAGGTATAAAAACTTGTCTACTCTTACTGCTTGCACGCGTAATTGAAACTTATCGTGTGATACGAGCGTTCATATTCCGTTGGGCACCGCTGATCCGAAAGTTCCGAAACCAAGGGCACAGGGTTCCTACTCGCCGATGTTTGGTAGGTATAAAAATCAAGAAAGATAACAGTGTGTATTAATTCAGTAAACTACCTTTAGTAAGTAAGTAAGTTATTTATAAGATCGTTTAGAAGTCATTGTTTGTTGCAAAAATCACAAAAAAAGATGCTTGATTACGCGCGACGCGGCTAGCGTGCGAACTGAAGGCCAAGTGACAACCTGCTGCCATACGCCTCCCCGGGAGGCGCGCCGGCCGAACATACCTAAACTGTGGAGTGAACCCCCCCTGTCTTTATCTTTAGTTCGTTTCTTGAGCGAGAAGATAGTCGATAGCTAGTCGGTTCTCTCCCTTAGTGGGACTAGTGCCTAACTCGCTTGGAGAGAGACCTCGGTTACGGTTTCCCCCGTATGACGTTTGTTTACTATAAAACTTGATCAAAACATATTTTTTAACATGTTGAGTAAGCGGATATTGTTATTCTTACTCTAAACACATGTTTGTTCGCAATACAAGTGCCCAAGCAAATTAGTAACTTTTGTTTTGATGACACAATAGTACATTACTGCAGAGGCCGGGACGTAAGGGGTTGCCGGCCGAGTGTCTAAGTTGACGGCCGAGTGGTACACGAGGCCGGCAACCCCTGTACCGGCCGAGGCTTGTATAGTGCTTTTCTCAAACATGCACCATCACCATCATCATCATCATCATCATCATCATCATCATCATCATCATCATCATCATCATCATCGTCGTCGTCATCATGATGGTGATGGTGATGATGATGATGATGATGATGATGATGATGGTGATGATGACGATGGAGGTGATGATGATGATGATGACGATGGTGATGGATGATGATGATGATGATGATGATGATGATGATGATGGTGATGATGATGATGATGGTGATGATGATGATGATGATGATGATGGTGGTGATGATGATGATGATGT
The DNA here is from genome assembly GCA_947859365.1 of Archips crataeganus. Lineage (NCBI taxonomy): Eukaryota > Metazoa > Arthropoda > Insecta > Lepidoptera > Tortricidae > Archips > Archips crataeganus. The sequence continues at coordinate 12,119,419 of OX402068.1, read as the reverse complement.
TGACGATAACGATGAAGATGATGATGGTGATGATGATGATGATGATGATGAAAGTGATGATGATGATGACGATGATGATGATGATGATAGTGATGATGGTGATGATGATGATGGTGATGATGATGTTGATGGTGAAATTTTTCTCTAGGCAGATCACCATTACCATCACCATCTTACCTTACCTTAAATAAGCGTAGTGGCAGAATGTCATAATGAACCAAAACGCAAATATTGCTTATAGTTTTTTTTAAATGGCTAAATACTATGATGCCATAGACCTATAAACATCATGGTGCTGTGTGACATGAAACAATAGACGATCGCATTGCCGGCCTAGGCCTGCAACGGTGTATTTTGAAGCCTGTTTTAAGGAACACAACGTAAACATTACATAGCATGTTTGAGAAAAGTGTTTTGTTGTTGTTATTTCTAAGTATGTAAGCGTGTTATTGTTATTTTATTCTTGCGGTTCAATACATGTAGGGAAATACTGCCGAAACGGAAGCGGAAAAGAAAATACACAGTAGTGGTCATAGCTCTGACATGTCGGTCTCTAAAACAAATACGGAAATAGAACAATATTAACGATTATCACATACTGTATTTATCACGCAAATAATATTGAGCCCAACTCGTGACCATGGCCACTGCAATGTGGCCGAAACGTCGAGGTACCTAAATATTTGGTGAGTATGAGCTTTATGGTGAAGGAAAACATCGTGAAGAAACCAATTCGATGGTGTGTGTGAAGTTCCCAATCCGCACTGGGCCCGCGTATGATCTACGGTCCAAGCCCTCTCATTCTGAGAGGAGGCCTGTGCCCTGCAGTGGGACGTATATAATGCTGGGATGAGAAACAATAATGATGATGATAAATAGGTTCTTGACAGTATTTCTAACGGGTGTGTAATAATCGTCATAAGAACTATTGTCCGTATTTATCATTTGTCAGAAATTATCATTTCGCATAACTCTTTTTGCTCTGAATCTATTGATTGTACAGAATTGTTATAAAACAAACCTAAACTAACCTATAGAGTCCTACTGGATAATCATTTCTAAATTCCTGAATAATCACTGGTTTCTGAGAAAAGAGAGTTATGCGAAATGATAATTTCTGACAAATGATGAATTATTATATAGTTTTATTAGCAATACGGCTGCTCACCGAATCTAAAATTATTTAAAAGCGAAAAACACTGTTGGCGTATGTAAGCGATTAAGAATTTCGGGGAAGTCGGTTGGGAGCGACGTGGTTCAATTGGTAGAACACCCAGGTTGGGGCGCATACCCAGGAGACGTGGGATCGAATCCCGCCGGCGCACCCGAAAAACTTTTTCGCTTTTAAATAAATGATGATTTATGCTAAATATTTGTATGACTATTTAACGGCCCACATTTATATTATAACAGCACTCGTTTATTCAGGATTCAAGCTCCCGCAAGAGAAGAAGTACGCTCAGAGCACGATCTACGCGCAGCCGTCGCAGATCATAGCCGGCTACAACAGCGTGGCGCGACACGACTCGCTCAGCCCGCTCGCTCTGCGCAGGAACATCGCGGCGCGGGCGCACAGCGCCGACCGACACCACTCTGAACGTAAGCCACAGAAAGACGACCAGGGGCCTGTTGCGTAACAAAGTACAACTTATATTACAGGTCGATTCACAAGAGTTGGCACCAATGGATCGAATGAGTGAATGAAAGTATCTATGTGCGGTAACACATATTTGAATACACTTCACACAAATATGAAAATGTCATGCATCAGTCATTTTCCTACAAAATGTCAAAGTGACATTGCTTTCGTTCAATCCATTCGTGCCAACTCTTGTGAATCGATCTGTACAAGCGGAACTTCCTTTCTAGTTAATATAACTGAAGCGAGAGTTCCGCTTGTAATATTAGTTGTAAAACCGTTTATAGCGACACCAATAACAACGACATATTGGATGTAACGACCAAGAAAAAAACCCAACACGATCTTATATACCAAAGTAACACTGGTTACAATGACCAACCGTGTTTAACGACCAAATATTGCTGTCCCTTGAATGTCGTTATAAACGGTTCTAACTGTACTTTGTTATGCAACAGGCCCAAGATGGCCTAGTAGGTAGAGAACCTGCCTACGAAGCTTGAGGTCCCGGATTCGATTCCCGCGTCGGGGCAGATGTTTGTATGAATAATACGAATATTTGTTCTCGGGTCTTGGGTGTTTAATATGTATTTAAGTATGTATCTATCTATATAAGTATGTTTATCCGTTGCCTTGTACCCATAACACAAGCTATGCTTAGCTTACTTTGGGACTAGGCCAATTGGTGTGAATTGTCCCGTGATATTTATTTATTTATTTATTTTATTTAATGGTGCGTGTGAAGTTCCCCAATCCGCACTGGCCCCGCGTGGGGACTACTCAAGTCTTATATAATTAAATTAATAATGATATAATTTGCATTTTCTTGTGTAAATCAGTGACTAAAAAGTTGTCAATTATTCAGAACTGGGTATTTATGTTGAAAATGAATTACGAATGGTGGTTCATACATGCCATTAGGGCTTTCCCTCACCCCAACGCAAGTCAAGACAAGTGTTCAGAATCAAGTGCTAGTGCGAAGTATACAGGGGCGAGTTGACCTCAGAGGTACGAGTCCGGGCTCGAACCCTAGACCCTCTCCTTGAGAGCTACTACGGCTTTTCACGCCACAATTTATATGAGTATACTTATCTTTAAAAAAAAAACACGCCACCAAATCGTAATTATCGTTGAACAATATAGGTAAATGTAAACATCCCTGTGATTGACACTGACCCAATACATGGCACCTTCAATCTTATGTCATATTAAGAGAGTTGACAGATGGGTGTCATCTACTGGGCGTCGAGGTGTCAAGCATAGGTACATTTACCTTGTGGCTAAAATATAACAGTTAAAAGTGAGGTTCAGCTTCGAGCTAGCTCAAAAACAATAAATTCATTTAGAATTAGGTAGGTAATATATATAATTGGTGTGTACGCTGTGGAAGGTGTTTCCATTATCTAAGCATACCGACAGTATTGAGTCAGGAGTGCGTACGTAATGATATACAATGCTTACGTCAGTGGTTTTAATATTACCGAATCGTACTGGTACGGCCAAGGACTTTAATTCATGAGCCACCATGGAACCATTTCACAGTAAACGTCATAGTGACATCGCATTAATTAACAAGGAAAATCGTAATGACTATTCCTTTGAAAAGGTTCCATGGTGCCTCACGAATTAAAGTATTAAAGTATGTAAGAAATCTCATCTACATCGGTTTAGCGGTTTAAGCGTGAAGAGGTAATAGACAGACACACACTTTCGTGTTTGCAATATTAGTATGGTTTAGTATGGATATATTTTTTTAACTTTCTTAGGCTTAATTATGCGACATAGTTTTTAGGGTTCCGTATCCAGAGGGTAAAAACGGGACCCTATTACTGAGACTTCGCTGTCCGTCCGTCTGTCCGTCTGTCACCAGGCTGTATCTCAAAAACTGTGATAGCTAGACAGTTGAAATTTTCACAGTTGATGTATTTCGGTTGCCGCTATAACAACTAATACTAAAAAACAGAATAAAATAAATATTTAAGGGGGCTCCCATACAGCAAACGTGACTTTTTTTTGCTTGTTTTTGCTCGATATTGATAACGGCAACAGGTATAGTATAAATCTTCCCATGTGAATTTTTCGCTTCGAGCCCTTATTTTTCAAAACAAACGGTATCGTCATAGTATTAAGGTTCAAATTTAATGTAATGGCTCGAAGCGAAAAATTCACCTGGGAAGATTTATACTATAGACGCTTGAAACATTCACAGAATATTTAGTTATATATTCACTTTAAAAATAAATAATTAAATTAAACTAAAACATATATTTAAGGGGGGCTCCCATACAACAAACGTGTTTTTTTGCCTTTTTTATAGATACTGTACGGAACCCTTCGTGCGCTAGCCCGACTCTCACTTGGCCGGTTTTAATTTTTCTTATTTTTTCCATAACTGTTATATTGTTATAACTTTACCGCCCGGTATTAAGTTATCGATAGATCTGTGTTGTGTTTGCGATGATGTATAATAAAATAAACGTCTTAAATATAATTTTGTTGTATTGTTTTGATTTATATTGTTTGTAACACATATGTATTTATGTCAACTATAAGAGTTAGGTTAGGCAGTATACGGAACGCGATTATTAAAAAAAATAGAGCAGCGGCTATTGTGCAACGAGGTAAAAAGAGAAGGAAAATTTTATTTTTAGGGTACTTTATTTTGTATTTGTAGTTTTTTTGTTTTATTTTTGAGAAAAACACTATACCTACATCGGCTTCGACCAATAAGTGTAAATACTGGACTCGTACATAGAAATCCTCGCCTGTGGCTCAGATTTAAAATCGTACTCGTCCAGTATTGCGTACTTACTGGTACTTACTTACTTCTTAGGTTTTGTTGTTTCTTCGACAGAGAGCGGTCTGATCGCGAGTCTGAGCGCTAAGCTCGCACCGCAGCTATCCCCTCGAACGTCGCGTCGCGCTATTTCGACCATAGCCCCCTCCGACTCGCCGCCCAAGGGAAAAGGTAAATCTTTTTTTTGCTTAAAATTCCATTTTTAATAAAAAGGCATTTTCATTAAAAACCCGGCCAAGTGCGAGTTGGACTCGCGCACCGAGGGTTCCGTACAAATTTATATGTATACATGAATTAAGTACATTAAGTCTTACTAAAATCTACCAAACAAGGCATGCGAAATTTACATAAAAACGAAAACAATAACTTAACTTTAATCATAGTTTAAAAATTCCTGAACACTATAAAAGCACTTATCAGACAGCCATAATTTCAACATTATTTTAAATTTACAGAAGGTCAGATCCTTTAATGTGTCAGGTAGTTTATTATAGATTTTAATGCACATTACATAGCTGTTTTTTGCTACAAGTGATAATTTTGATCCAATCAAGGCCTAATGCCTTTATGACGAAAAGAAATTTGGCTATGATTATTTTTCAGCAATATTACATTTTCTCAAAATTCATTTAAACGGTATTATTTTTGGTCATAATTCAAAATGGTCAATTTAAGTGGACCATTTCCCATTTGTAGGTAATTTAGTGACAGTAAATCGTAGAGTCAAAGGCAATAATATGTATCGATTTAATCCGCTCATAATTATGAACCGATACCTTAATTTATTCGACGACATAAGACCTAGGGGACATATTTATGAGCAAGTTGTATGCACCCTAGTTTTTACACTTGACTGTACCTACCATGTTTTTCTTTAGCTGGGTCTCCACTGAACGAACTGCCTCGCGAGGCAGCCATTTTCGGCGCGATTTTGAACCTTGTGTCGAACAAAATTATGCCTCTTGCGCTAACCTTGCGAGGCAGCTCGCTCAGAGTGGGGACCCAGCTTTTTTCTATTTTCAACTGATTTCAAATACACAAAATTTATTTTAACAGTTTGCTAGCGTCAATGTAAAGACCAATTGGGATGCAAAAAAAAAATAACCTATAGTTTTTATATTTTTTTTGGAAAGAATAGGATATTTTAAGATACCATTTTCATCGATTTTGAATTTGGTTGAGTATTTATTTTTTTATAATTGTTTTAAGAAATACGTTGGATGACGTCACAGTGAGAGAGCCACGTTCCATTGCCTAGAAAATTTCAAGTCGTACATAACATAATCTGTGGCACTACTGATTTGTTTATGATTTGTCTTGTCTCTGTCAATAATACAAGCACGGCTTAGGGTCCTAAATGAACCATGACAAATAGTTTTATTTATTTCTCTTCTTTTAGCTTCGATTATTTCTATTTGTTTAATGGTGTGATAGTAAATAGATATTTTTTATTAAAGTCTGATATTTAAATTCTTTTATATTTACTTGTAACGTAGTAATTTAATAATTTTAATTTGTAAAAATACATTGTAAATACTCGTATCGTATACATTTCGGGCTTTACGATAAATGACAACTGTTTAAAGCCAGGTGCGCATCATGTGATTAAAGTTCTGTCTTTGTCACTCTTTGCTATTATAAGCAGGACAGCAACATTTCAAACTGTCAATTTGCTTTAGAGTGTAGACCTGCTTTATATCTGCCTTTGCGACGATTCACTGCAGGGGTCAAATGAAGGTCATTACTTAAATTTTCTTTATTTAATTCAGTTTATCATATTTTCGGAATCTGATTTCTGAAAACGCTTCACAAAGCCTATTTCTCCAAACGGTTTTCGATTTATAATACGTTGTCAAAAATTGGGACATCCCAGTTATTTTATTTTTCCCATTAATTACAAATTATTAGCGATTTTGTGGGCGTATGATGGAACGAATGTGGTTGGTGTTAATACGTATGGGCATGTAAGGGGTAAATTCTTCACTTCGTCTTTCCTAATACGAACTGCTAAGGAATGGAATTCGTTCCAATCGCTCAACTGCTATACTCCATTTAATTTAGAATTATAAACCACAACCATATTATATTGCGGCTCGTGAACTGTTATCTCTTTACAATTTGTACTAGAGTAACAATTGACGACACGCAAATAAAGTGACATTAAAACAGTTTTATTTTGCGGCTCCCAGACTATTGTACTGTACTATTTGCTAGGTAAGAAATAGTTGACGAGCCGCAATATAATGATGTTGTGGTTTTCAATTCTAAATTAAATGTAGTATAAGTTAATGTAAATGAAGGGGTCAGTAGTAAGTCAATAGTCATAATACTCTCACTTTGTAGGTACCTATAGTTTCTTTCGGCGCATTCTTCTTGGCAATGATGGTCCTTGCGAAAGCGCTGGTAGTAAGTTTAGGTATGTTTTATACCTTAGGCTACTATTTACTCTTAAACTATAAATAGTTTTCAAGCAATCTTAGCCGCTATAATTTTCCTACTAAATTTGATATATTTACTACTATTCTGAATTTTTTCAAATTTTTCCACCCAACAGTTTAGATTTTAGAGGGGGGGACGCTCGATTTTAATGAAAATTTTCACTTTAAAGTTGAATATTTCGCAAACAGATCACTGAATAGAAAAATCATGTTAGCAACCCCGCAATGGTTTTTAAAGACCTATCCAACGATACCCCACACTATAGGATTAGTCGAGAAAAAAAAATCACCCCCACTTTACGTCTATGGGAGGTACACTAAAAAAAATTTTTTTAGTTTTTTTTATTTAATCACTTTGTCGGCGTGACTGATATATATATGTATGCCAAATTACAGCTTTCTAGTACTAACAGTCTCTGAGCTTAGCCGCGGACAGACAGACAGACAGACAGACGGACAGACATGGCGAAACTATAAGGGTTCCTAGTTGACTACGGAACCCTAAAAAGGTGACACGTAAATGTGCCCTTTGCGGCCTACTTGCAGAATAAACGTTTGGATTTTGATTTTATAAGCTCGTTTAGTATAATGTTTACTGGATATAATGAACGAAAGATATAATTTAAAAATATTAAATTTTGTAGGTAAGGTATAACGTAATGATATATTTTGTTGTTATACCACCGAATACCATCATCAAAACATGGAATTCGCGTAAACATCTTATGTTTTGCAACTTATATTCAAAACATGTTATTCTGCCTTTAGTAAATAGCTGACGTGTAAAAATACCCGTGAGCTAAATAAACAACATTCAATATGAATGGGGTGAGTAACTAGTTCAGGTTCATTCAGGACGAGGAAACTATATGTAGTTTGTAGCACATGTAGAAATTATGAACGATATTTGATCCTTATTTAAATACTAGCTGTTGCCCGCGACTCTGTCCGCGAAGAATAGTATCCTGCGACTTATTCTCAGACCTACCGAATACAGAGAAAAAAGTTTCGGAGGAGTTCGATAACAAACACCGTGACTCGAGATTTTTATATCATATAGATACAAAAATCTAGTCAAAAATCTACATCATATAGATGGAGCTCAAGAATTTTTTTTTATTCGCTCAATGCACAGGCTCAATGTTTACGGCAAGACGTTTTGTTTTACACTGTCACATGAGTGATGAGTCACAGTTCTTTATATGGCTCAACGCGTTGAGTGGCGAGGCGTATGTGCGCTAGCATGAAACGGAACGTTTAGTAACGTAGAGGCATAACATAGATGCGCGCTTATCACTGCATAATGTGATTATAACAGACTGAAGTGTACGATGTGTGGGAAAAATTCGTCGCTAACTTCTAGACCAGTGATGGTGTAGGGGTAAGCACGCAGCACGGAACGCTGAGGACCTGGGTTCGATTCCCAGCATTGGTCTTTTTTCTGGGGTTTTTTCTGTGCATCTATATTTCAGTTTGTATTTAGTTTGAAATGTTTAGTAACTACTCAAGATGTCATCCGGTGTCAGTGACGTTTCGCTAGTGGCCGATATGGTGACCGCGATTTGTCTGTCAGCACCATCAGAATTTAACAAAATATTCGACAATCCAAATTTTGCGGGCGGATATATGTTGCCGACTCGAAATCATTATTTTGTCATGTTTTATTATTCAGGTAAGGTTTCGATCGAGTCTACCGTACTCCTTAACGAAATTATTATAGATACCAGAGCAGAGGCCAGACCAGAGGGAGTTCACGTTCCGATACGCGGCCCAACCAGGGAGCTTATATACAACACTCGAGGTAGAAAGCCGAACATCCGTTTGAAACAAAAAGTTTACCTTTATTACGTTTTTATATATCCCATCTCTTTCTTACACATGTTACGAATGAGTTCCATCTCTATCTTACCCTAACTAAAGAACAGTGGCGTAGCGTTCCTTGGCGGGACCCCGTATAAAAATTTATTTGGGGGCCCTGAAGGGTAAAGATTTCTCACAAAAGAAAAAAAAAGTTTGCATAAAATTAAAAGAAATATTTATTCATCATAATTATCTATCTGTCACTTTTGCTTTTTTTTTTGACTTTTGTCATTTCTGAAATAAAAAAAAATTTGGGAAGCTTTTATTAATTTTTGCTTACGCACGTCGGGGGCCCCCGCGGCCCGGGGGCCCCGTATAATTGATACGGCAGATACGGCGGTAGCTACGCCCCTGCTAAAGAAAGAGATGGAATAAATTCGTGACATAATAAAGGTCAAATTTCTTGTTTCAAACGGATGTTTGGCGTTCAACCTCCAGTGTTGTATATAAGCTTTTAGGGCCCATTTTTATTTTTTTCTACCCCTTCAGAGATAGGCAAAGGAAATTTATTCCATGCAGCCATGCAAAGTTAAACTATCACGCCACGATATGCTGTGAATTTAGTACTGGGATTTTAGTCAGCCTGTGATAGTACGCAATTTGGCAGAAGAGTACGCGAGTACGTTAGACTACTAAATAGTATGCCGTTCGTACTATTTCGTACCCGCATGGCAACGCTTCAAAGAAGTGAAGGAAAGGAAAAAAATAGCGATTATCAAATAGGCACAGATACAACTCGACAGCACCCTGTCCAGGTACTTAATATGCAGGTCAGTGCTTAAAGAGCTTTACAGACTGCAATGCAGGATAATGAATGGATTCCTTTTTCCCTGAATGGCAACACTGGCATAGATAATAGATCGCTCGCTTTTGGCTCGTAATTCAAACGTGTGATTTTATTTTGCATAATATATAAAATGTACACACTCAAACACTTAAAATGGGCCTCTTGTGGGCCCAAAGTTTCAAATGTTAAAGCTCAAAATCACTCAAAGAGCGATGGAGCAAGCTATACTCGGAGTTTAATTACGTGATCGAATCAGAAATGAGGAGATCCGCAGAAGAACTTAACTTACTGACATAGCTTGGAGAGTCGCCTGCTCGCCTGACTTAAGCAGCAGTGGGCAGGGCACATTGCTCGTAGAACCAACGACGACTCGGTTAAGGTTGCGGGAAAGCGTTGGATGCGGATAGTGCAGTACCCTTATCACCCTATTACTAAGACTCCGCTGTCCGTCCGACTTTCACCAGGCTGTATCTCATGAACCGTGATAGTTAGACAGTTGAAATTTTCACAGATGATCTATTTCTGTTGCCGCTATAACAACAAATACAAAAACAGAATAAAATAAATATTTAAGGGGGCTCCCATACAACATACGTGATTTTTTTTTACCGTTTTTTTAGATAATGGTACGGACTCGCACTTGGCCGGTTTTTGAATTATACTTTCACGGAATCAATATCAATAGTTAATTTATTTGTTCAGGCACGAAGCCGTCTCTGCAGCCGGCGTTCCTCGACAAGCTGTCGGCCACGATCCAGCAGCAGCGTCGCCAGCTGGACTCGGCGCGCGCGACCAGAGTGCGGGACACTATCAACACGCGCGCGCAGGTATTTTATTTTATTTATTTCGGACGGACTGTTGCTGTTAGCCTCGACGGCTTTTACAGCTTACCGGAGAGAGGGCGAGCCGCCAGACGGGCAGCTCAGCAAAGCTGGTTTTCTTAGCATGTCAATGTGCGGTGTACTGTATCTAAAGTACCCGATATCAATAGTCAGATAAGTAAGCTCCCCGCCACTAATAATACCAGCTACCTGTCTAGTTTGACCGAATATTTTAAAGTACTTGCTAGACACAATACAATTCCGATCAGATAGCTAATCATCATCATCATCATCAGCCTATAACAGTCCACTGCTGGACATAGGCCTCCTCCAATGAGCGCCATTGCGCCGTGTCCTCGGCTAGACGCATCCAGCTTCTACCAGCAGCCTTTCGCAGATCGTCACTCCACCTGGCCGGAGGGCGTCCTACACTACGTTTGCCAAGACGCGGTCGCCACTCAAGAACTCGTTTACTCCAACGGTTGTCGGTTCTTCGACAGATATTACGAGCCCACTGCCATTTCAACTTGCTAATTCTCTGAGCTAATAACGCTACCAAACATAAACAAAAGATCATGCAAAGTAGGTTAATAATGTTCCTGTTAGTACTACATAATTAGCATTATCAAGTTCCCGCTCGTAAAGTCACTACCAGACCGAATCGACCAGTTCAATCAGACAACAACTCACAAACGGCCACCCACTCCTTGCCCTAGTATGATAAATCGTAGATAGAAATTTCTACTACCTATCAATCTCGAAAAGATTAATGTGGGGAACGGCGTCGTCGATTCCTCCGGAGGGGCGGTGGGATGAGTAAAGAAACTAGTGTTACCCTCTGGTGTTATGTGCATTTACTATTTGATTTGACTCGGGCTTGTTTATGACGCTAATATCGACAACGGAGTCTGTGAGATCGTCACGCGGACGCCTAACCAAATTTAGAGCTCGCGCAGGTAACTTATCGGTCCTGTCTACGAGCATCGGGCGCCTGTAACTAGGGTTAGAGTTGGGCTGTCCCGTTTCTGGAGCCCTAGTACGGTATACGTCCCGCGAAAAGGTCCGCGCGGGACGTCGATTGTCCCGTTTTCAGACTAGACTTGATTATGAGTTGTGACCGGTAGCATTTTAGGTAGCGTTTTTCAAAAATCCCTAAGAGCGCGCGCAGACAGAGAGCGGTCTGGCGTTCCGCGTTCCGAGTTCCGAGTTCTGCGTTCTTTCGAATGTACTAGGTCCCTTACGATAACGCACACAGCAGGCGGTCGGAACTCTCGAGCGGTCAAAACACAGAACTCTGAACGCGGAACGCGGAACTCCAGACCGCTCTCTGTCTGCGCGCGCTCTTAATAGTTATTTGAGTTTTATTTGTATTTTTGAATTTTACAGCGCATTAGTGTTATATTTGCTGTAATTTTTATTGATGAATAAATAAATGCCAATTTGACGTCCAATGTAATGACTAATATGGATAAGTGTGTGTATTTCGATCAATTTGGACCCCCCCCCCCCTGTCACACTTATTACTAGGAAAGTCGCAATTATTTTGTTCTTGTGTCACATATCGCTTGCCCCCCCCCCCCAAACATATTTTTTTGTATGTTTGCTATTGTCAAACGATTCCTTTTAACATTAAGGATATAAAGAGCTAGCTTTCTACATCAACAGATGTGAGAGGTGAATAAAAAAAAACTCGATAAAAAACACATATTTAATAGGTATTATAAATCGTGCCCGAAATTTTAATATAATCATATCCATGTAATCAACCGTTATTATCTGGTTAAGATTGCAGGAACGTGTTGGATGCGGAGGGCACGGAACCGATCTGTTTGGAGAGCCTTGGGGAGGCCTATATTCAGCAGGTGGACGTCTTCTAGCTGAAATGATGACGATGATAATGATCCGTGTAATACTTACGTCTAAAAATTGCTACCGAATTGCAACCCGTCGACGATCACTAATTATAGGAAACTAGCAACCCGCCCTGGCTTCGCACGGGTGCAATTATGCATGTATTATACATATAAACCTTCCTCTTGAATCACTCTATCTATTAAAAAAAACCGCATCAAAATCCGTTGCGTAGCTTTAAAGATCTAAGCTACATAGGGACAGACAGACGGGAAACGACTTTGTTTTATACTATGTGATGATGATAGTGGTAATTACGCATTGTGCCACTTGGAGAGCTGCCGAACCAACATATAGCAGCTTGCCCTTGAAAACTAGCCTAAATACGCCAACTACCACTATAGTCATTTCATTGTAGTCATTTAAGATTTAAGATGTAGAATAAGTTAGTTATTTAATTAATTATCTTGGTTTTCTTCGAGCCTCCGACTGCAGAGTTCATAATTACTGGGTCAATCGGTGTCAATCGTCCCATAATTTATTTATATTATTTATTTTCCTATTTCACATTGCCAATATTCAGAAACTTCTTATCTGTGGAATGTGTCAGGATTTACTTCGTAGCAGCAGTTTACTGTAGCAAGAATAAATGCAGTGACACCATTTACAATCATTGGCCATTTCTACGTACGACTTTAAATGGGTGACACACAAGGTCATGTTATTCCATGCAATTGTATAAATAAGCGTCATTGACCTTAGCCGCGAATGCAATTCCATTTAGCGATGCAAAGTTTAGTGTAAGCTTGTCTTCCCTGAAGCTTACACTGCATTCACTGCGATTGCACGTCGTTGCATTTTATCATGTGTTTGCCGTCATTTATCGTCATTTCACCCGAAACATGTCCACTGTTGAACATAGGCGCCCCCCATGGTTCGCCGTGGAAAAAGCCGTGGTGGCCTAGCGGTTTGACCTATGGTGTCTCAAGCAAAGGGTCGTGAGTTCAAATCCCGGCTCGCACCTCTGAGTTTTTCGGAATTTATGTGCGAAATTACATTTGAAATTTACCATGAGCTTTACAGTGAAGGAAAACATCGCGAGGAAACCTGCACACGCCTGCGAACAAATTCAATGGTGAAGTTCCCAATCCGCACTGGGCCCGCGTGGGAACTACGGCCCAAGCCCTCTTATTCTGAGAGGAGGCCTGTGCCCTGCAGTGGGACGTATATATAGGCTTGGATGAAGGTTCGCCGAACAGACCGGTCCTGTGCAATCCGTATCCGTGCATTTTTGGCCGACCGTACAGTCAAAGAATTTAATTTCCTACCCACCTAAGTTCGAGTGAATATCGTACGGCAAACTGTCACCATAAGAGCTAGCAACGATGTTGTTTTGCCGTGTTGCAATAGACTTTTTGACCTTAATGCATTGCGAATATTACACGACATTTTTACGAAATGGGTAGGGAATTAAATTCCTTGACGTGCAAGTGGCATATTCCAAAGGGGAGGTCTTCAGCAGTGGATGCCTTCTGGACGATGATGTCATAGAACCTATGTTCTAGTTCTGGGAGCCGTTCAATCGTCATACAAACATTTTCATTATTCATCATTTGTCTGAAATGATAATTTTGCATAATCGCTTTTTACTCTATTAGATAATAAGTTTTTACATTGTACGTCCGAAAAGGACAAACTGTTGAGACTTATTTTATGTAACCATCATTTTATGTACACAGTTTATACAATAAAGTTCATTTCATTTCATTTCATTTCTGAATCCATTAATTATTCAGGAATTTTGAAATGGTTATCCTGTAGGACTCTATAGGTTAGGTTAGGTTTGTTTTATAACAATTCTGAATAATTAATGGATTCAGAGTAAAAAGCGATTAGGTATGCAAAATGATAATTTCGGACAAATGATGATTTATGCAAAAGTTCTTATTACAATACGTTTACTTTTAGTTTACCACTGACAGATGGCTTGCCTTCATTTCATTTCCAACTTTAATACCATACAAATAAAGTAGCTATTACAAAATCTGAAAACGTGGGTAACAGTATTCTAAAATTGGCTTTATTTGTAGGTCGTTAAAGTTGAATATGAAATGAAGGGAAACCATCTGTCAGTGGTAAACTTTATGTAATTTTACTGTACGAACATTACACTACACACCGCCTAGTTCTCGCCGGGCGTAGATGTAGTTGCGGGTAAGAACTGGTTGGTTATAGATTTAACGTTACGGTTAACGGGGAGAACCCTGCTTGTTATAATGCAAATGAGTCGACGTTTCATATTAAAACGTAGAAATTTCATTACATTTTATGCTGAAAAGCCGAATGAAACTTGCGAGAGCTTCTTACATATAAAAGGTATACGGCAAGAACATGTCTAGTCACCTTTCTTTGAAAACTCTTTGAGTTTTAATATTTATGGGTGGTGGTGATCATTTTCCATCAGATGATCCGCTTGCTCGTTTACCTCCCTCTCACAATAAAAAAAATGGAAATTCAGAGGTGCGTGCCTGAGCATGAATCCACGACCCTCTGCTTGAGAGGTCAAACCACTAGGCTACCACGAGCTACGGTGATCTGGAACGGTGTTCTGTACTTTGACCCAGTTCAAACACAAACGAAGCACAAACCGTAGTACAGTGTAGATATTTCCCGTTGAAATCCGTCGATGACATCACAGTTTGTAATTATTCAATGTTTCACACGCATCGGTTGTAATTTCTTACGTTTGTTACTATTAACCGTGCTTATATCATCCATGGCAAATGAATGAATGTAACCACAGAGGTCATACTGTCACACTCTGTTTCACAATCACATTCGTCATTACTTTCTGCCAAACGGGGTCGGATCAGAGTAGAAACACATGTTTAGGTAGGTCAAGGTGTTATTTCAGACGTGGAGCTTCAAATCCGTATGTTTTAGCGTGAAGGGGTAACAAATACGCACACACACACACAAACATGTAACCTTTCGTATTAATAATATTAGTAGTAAACCCGCTTCAAAATTTGCAAACCATTTTTCGTATACCTACTTGTTGATGTTCAATTGGGAATGTCTAAAAAAAAATACCAGTGGTTTTTATTTTTTTTTTGTAAAGAAAAGTCAATTATAACAAACTAATTTCAATATTTTGTCATTTAGTTCTCTACTTTTTTAAAAATTAATTATTTAAACTATTTTGGTTTGGTTGATGACGTCAGATTATAATTGAGGGCTCCCACACTGTTAAATTTCTAAATCTATCTAAACGCGTACGATGAGGTAACCCCTTTAATTATTTTTTGCGTAGTGGTACACTGTAACTAGTACTGTCAAAGTGCTAGATCTCAGACAGCGGGTCCAAATCAAACTCCGTTAATCCACGCGTAAATTGTGAAGAATTCTAATCACACAGAATGAAGTACGACTTGGACCGGTCACGCAATTTACACCAATGTCAAATGAAGGTCATTGCTCATTTGTTATACACCGTGAAATTTTAGTGGTTGTTTTCCCGAAACGAGGTGATTTAGTATCGATTGTACAATCGATTTATAATTACTATTTTGACTAGAGTCAAAAAAATCCAATTGTGAAAAACGAAAGTCGAAAATGACCGCAAACCAATAGTAACGCTTCGTTGGTACAAGTAGCGTACGATCGTACGATAGGTTAGGTACCAACGAAGCATTACTATTGGTTTGCGGTCATTTTCGACTTTCGTTTTTCACAATTGGATTTTTGACTCTAGTCAAAATAGTAATTATAAATCGATTGCACAATCGAAAGTAAATCACCTCGTTTCGGGAAAACAACCACTAAAATTTCACGGTGTATAATAAATTCATTACTTATTAGTAATTTAATTTTAATATTATTATTAAAATTAAATTACTACAGAAAACGAGTTAAAAGCATTTATCTCGAAATGGTTTTCGATTTACTATACATAGCAAAAAAATAGACGTCCCCAATTGAGGTGATCTTTAGATAGTGAAATAGTGATGGTCGTGGATGGATCGTCTCTACAGGAGGAAACTCTTCAACAGTTAATGGCATCGACTTAAAATCTGGCATGAATGTGTAGTGGATATGTACAGACGAAGGCATAATATATCTATACAGCCATTATGCATGTCGGCGACTTTAGTTCTTGCGCGGATTTCATCATTTCTCCGCAGAGAAAATTCCGAGCATAGCCCTCTCCATCGCCCTCTGAGTGACTTTGAGCTTTCTTGTGAGGCCCATCGTCAGCGGCCACGTCTCAGAGCCATAATTCATCACTGGCAACACACTGGTCAAAGACTGTTCAGACTTCAGACAATGCGGTTCATTGGATGACAAGATATTGCGGAGCTTCCCGAACGCTGCCCAGCCTAGTCTAATTCGTCGATTTAACATTCTCGAATTAACATTGACGATTGACAGGCAAGTAGCGTGAATACAACTGAGCCTAAATAACACAGCCTCCCAAAATGCCCTGATTTTTGATGAAAATTTCCTTTTTTATTACCAAAATTTTCTTTAATTTATTATTTTTTATTGAATTTAACGACCGCTTTAGCCTAGTTGGTAGTGATCCTGCCTACGAAGCAAGAGGTCCTGGGTTCGAATCCCGGTAAGGGCATTTATTAGTGTGATGAGCACGAATATTTGTTCCTGAGTTATGGATGTTTTCTATGTATTTAAGTATTTATTTATCTATATAAGTATGTTTATCGTCGTCTAGTACCCATAGTACAAGCTTTGCTTAGTTTGGGACTAGGTCGATTTGTGTAAGATTGTCCCCTAATATTTATTTATATTTATTTATTTAATCAGGCGTTACTTTGCGGTGCTCCATATTAATGAACTGAAACAATTACTTTGCTCACCACATATTTTGTATCAGGTTTAAAATTTCGCCATGTGTAGATGGTGTTGGGTATGGCTACAATTGCGGGTGAGCAAAGTAATTGTTTCAGTTCGTTCAAAATTTTCTTATTTGTTGTTGGTAATGAAAAAGGAAATTGTCATACAAATGACTCAGGATATTTTGAGAGGCTGCGTTACTTAGGCTCAAATGCATTCACTACGTATCTGTAAATATCTATGCAAGTCTGAGGCCAAAATTAAATGTACAAACTTTTTGAGAAATGCTCAGTTATGTCATCATTGTCGTCAAGCACGCGTGACGCGGTTGAAGGAAATCCCTGCTGCGATACATGACTAGATCGTTGAGTAATTTGTGACGCTCGATGCGCTGACCCTACGTCCTTGAGCCTAGGTCAATGCCTAGCACCCTGGCACCAGAAACATTTGAAAGAAAGTAAGAAAGAAATAATAAATATATTTGGCAAAATACGGAGCAACAAAAAGAAATAGGACAACGGCAAGTTGCCGGCAAGCTCTTTTGACACTTTTGCTCTAAAAATAATACCTATACAGTATGCAACAGACTGAGAGCAAAGCCGATATAGGTGAAAAACTTAAGAAGATGACCTCTTGTATGTAGTACTAACGTGTCTGTATAAACAAATTGACGTTTTTATTGATTGGCCAAGAGGTGTATGATGGAATGATATAGTTTTTATTTAATTTTACAGTACTATTCTTTCGTTCGATCAATATGAAATTAGATTAAATATTAAGTACTTAACTTTGTATGGATTAAACGAACAAAAAACTAGTAAAGAGTTAATAAAACGTATAACAATTCTATCACACTTCACTTGGCCAGCAACTAGGTAATGGCTTCGCTCTTAGTTCTGTTACATAGTGTATATGAGATAAAAAATGAACCTACTTCAAAAAACCGTGAAAATAACTTTCTCCTGATGTTTTTAAAGTAAAACTACAACAATACCTAAAAATGGTAAGAGTAATCACAGAAAGAATTTAAAACTGGAGAAAAAAAATGATGTGCAGGTATTTTTAAGCGAAAGAGGTTTGTCAGGATCGTAGCAGGTTGAAACTAATGGTTTCTGCCCCTTGCGTGACTGAATGAATTATTCTTAAGCCACATGAGACGATTTATTTAATATATTCATTTCAACTTCCAGCCCGACCCCCGTGTCTGTCACACGTCGTTGATGGAGCAGATAAAGCGCGGCGCAACGTTGCGTCGCAACAAACACTGCAACGACCGTTCCGCGCCGAAGATACGCTAGGCGGCAGCGCGCAACGCGCAACGCGCAACGTGGCACGGTAACTAGTAGGCCTATTTAGATAAGGTACGTGTCTTACCTGTATACTGTCAATGAAGTACATCGTAAAATTTTAGACGCGACACAAAATTAGCATCTCTATACCCTGTCTATTTAACAGAGTTAGCAAAGCGTTCTCTCTGTTGCACTTTTGTATGCAAATGAAAGGGACAAGAAACTGTCAGTGGGCGTCAACAATCGCACTTCGATGGCGGGCTCGGCTTACATGCCGTCTGTTGGAATTTTTTCATCTGTCTCTCGTACGCTGACATTGAATTTTCTCAAGTAACAAGAGCTAAACGAGACAGGGAACCGGAAGCTTCGAACTTATTGACGTAAACCTTTGACAGAATGAAATAAGTTCTACTTACTAATAGTAAAGGGTATTGCATTTTAATTGCCTATTTTAACAAAATTAGTAACCAAAGATAAGCACTTGTAAGCGTCCGCACCGTAAGAGAGACAGATGTTGACTAAATCTTGTACTGCAAATTATTGAATAAATTATCTTATCTTATCTGTATCTTAAATTTTGACAGGCATGTAAACCTATCTTGTGCCGGTGCATCGTCCTTATCGCTGACCAATTACGTGCATTCTCTATTTTCTAGTACTAACTCTGTTAAATAGACAGAGTATAGCTATGTTAATGATAGACAACATGCATTAATTCAATTATTAAAGTTAGTATGATCAAATTTTTGAATGTTCATACTTTGTTGATATTAATCATAAACTCAACAGTCAAATTCAAACAATTGAGCTAATGCGTTATATTGTCTAATATTACTTCAAATTTTGTTTCAAGTTTGAAATTTCCTCTTGTATAGGAAAATAGTATACTTTTTATTACTGCCTGCGGTATTTAAGGTTATTGTTATTGTACCGGTAAATACTTAACAGTTTGGGTTATTGTTTAAATATCTTCCCTCGTCTAAATAGGCCTTAGGAGGCTTTGTTGCGCGCAACACGGGTTGCAACATTTTATAACTCTACGAAACAATATTGTAACATAGTTTGCATGTAAGTCATGTTGCACGCAACATAAGCTGTAACAAATATAAATTGACTCGAGGCATTGAAAACTAAAATGGACTCGGTGTTTGTAATTGTAATTAGTGCTTTAACTTCAAAGTGTTAAGATTCAATTGGCCGTAATATCTTTTAAGTTTTAGTCCAGTTTCGCTGTCACTGCCTCATATATTTGCGTCTGCGACAATAACTAAGTATCTGTTATGACGTTGCGTGTAGCGTGGGTTGCAAGTTGCCACACACTAAGTAACAATCGTTTCCTATGACTCTTGTATCATGCGACGCAACTCTGTAACGTCGCAACTGTTGCGTGCAACGGTTGCAATTGACTCAACGACTAGTGAAAACGTACGATTTTAACGTATCGTACAAGTGTATATTTCTGTCCAAAATTTCGTGTTTTATATTACTGAATTTAATATAAATAAGTTGATGTTCTGACTGGTATATGTTATTATTTACATACGACTTCCAACGAGTTATATCTAAGGCATCTGACAAGAGTGTATTCCATCTTCATTTTAATAATGAAAGGTTTCAACACCCGTATATAAAATTGATAAAGGCCCGAAACAAAATATTATATTTGGGATGATCCCAAATCATGTATCCAGTACACATAATGTACACAGGCATATTTTTCTTATATCTTTTTGTAATCGCTTGAAGTTTTATAAAGCAGCAATTTCACATAAAGGCAGGTTTTATTATCGGAACAGACAGGTCAAAAATTGGTGTAAAAGCTACGTAATACGACAGAAAACGGGCAACGAAGAAAATTTATCACTTTGAATGAATTTGAATGGTTTAATTGAATTTACAATTGAAAGATTAGTTGAGCACTTAAATCTATTACAGGATTTCTGTTTGTTGACATCGTTAAAGAAAATGTTTTGACTGTTATCCTATTTTCGGGTGCCTGTATTTCGAGGGTTGCCTGGTCAAACCTGATAAGTTGATCTAATGTTTTATAGGATTATTAATTTAGATGTTTTACATAGAGTTCTTTTTTCGACAATCAATTATTTCGATTTATCGAGTTTGACCACGCAACCCTCGATTTATTTATTTATCGACCTGGAATTAATGACAATAATGTACGACAAAGCCGTGGCGGCCTACTGGTTTGACCTATTGCCTCTCAAGCAGAGGGTTGTTGGTTCGAATCCAGGCTCGCACCTTTGCATTTTTTGGCATTTATGTGCGAGGATTATATTTGAAATTTACCATGAGCTTTACGGTGAAGGAAAACATCGTGACGAAGCCTGCATACAACTGAGAAGAAATTCAATGGTGTGTGTGAAGTTCCCAATCGGCACTGAGCCCGCGTAAGTTTCTACATCAGAAAAGCAATAAGGCTGATTGTCACTTTGACTTGTAATGGCCGGCGCCCACTGACGGCATGGCACGGCGTGGCATTTTATTACTATCAAGTTATTTTGAATCTTATTTCAATGAGTTTAGAATTCATGTTACTTTATTTCGATACCACGATGCCGCGACGTCCTGAGGGCCGATGCCACGCATAACCAATAAAGTAACATGAATTCTAAACTCATTGAAATAAGATTCAAAATAACTTGATAGTAATAAAATGCCACGCCGTGCCATGCCGTCAGTGGGCGCCGGCCCTAAGTGAAAATAGCCCGCGATCTTTTAAGCCGTAAAACTGACATTTAACCTTAGGGTGGTAAAGGAATTTCTTGGTCGACTATACGACCTCGTAATTCAGAGCCTCATATCAATGACGTAAGGCGTAAGGATTTGAATAATTATGGTCGTGCATTATCGTCGTTCATTTGGGGGTGACAGTCATAAGTCGTGTTTTAACTGCACCCCTATTTACGAGCCGTTGCGGGAACGATGGTGGCAAAAACATTCATAATATGTTTACCAATTACAAGGTATCTCAAAATTATTACAGAATATTCCAGAAGACGCTTAGACGGTTGGGCTAATTTGACTAGGTTTTTCATTGGAATATTCTATTCAAAATTTAGTCACAAAACTTATATTACAAGATATAAGTGCTAGTTTCCAACCTTATTTTTACGAATTGGGTGTAGATTTTGATGGTATTTTCTACAAAAATGTGTCCCGAAAGTGTTTCGGAACAACCGCTCAATTAATAACCTATTTATATTAATGTATGATGCCATCAAATCATAGTTCGGCGTGTATCATTTTCATTTGTCATTTTTTCCCCCAATAAAAAGGTTACTAATCGACTGCATTGTACAAGAAGAAAATCCCAAAAAACACATGTTGACCACACGATGTCATAATACTTCGTGACTAACTAAATCGGCTGTTAAGGAGTGCCGTGGTTGGATTGATACTACACCACAGCCTCAAGGTGGCACCACATGTATCACTTTAGCACAGTGTTTTTCAAACTTTTTCAAGACCCCCTGCTTAGTGAGAATATTTGATAGATACTGCGACCCCCCCCCCTATAAAGGGGTATCCGCGACCACCCGGGGGGTCGCGACCCACAGATTGAAAAACACTGCTTTAGCATTATTCATATCTGGCGTATCGTATCGAGCATGCCTATACTAAGTATGGACGCTCACGCTCACGAACGACGCTCAAAAACTTTGAGCGATCACCAGTACACGGGAAAAACATCGATAATTGAGTTATCGATGTAGGAACTCATTTAATTTTACCGCTTTAATTTTACTCCCTAATAATCCATTAAAAGGTTATTTGGAAGAGCTCACTTCGAAGCGATAAGGCTGCCTATTGCTTACCTTATATATTGTTTTCTTGGTGGTGTACAATAGGTAGTCATTGTATTGTATTGTACCGATGTCAGATGTAACTCCGATTGAAGACCATGTTTGCTTGGTTTCAAGGCACTTCCTGACAAAGAGACAGAAACGACATCAAGGCGATTCTGCACAAGCCTCCGCTAACTTCTCTTGTCAGGCCTGTGGACGAACATGTCGCTCTCACATCGGGCTTATCAGCCACAAAAAACGTTTGCACATGTAATACGTCAAAACACTTTTCTTCGTTTGTATCTGAGATGATGAGTTAGCTATGAAGTATCTTTTTTTGTACTTATTTTTTCAACTTCATTTTTTTATTACTTTTACGGTCATCCCGTGAAATCATATATTTCGTACTAAATACAAACTGAAATATAGATGCACAGAAAAAACCCCAGAAAAAAGACCAATGCTGGGAATCGAACCCAGGTCCTCAGCATTCCGTGCCGCGTGCCATACCCCTACACCACCACTGGTCTAGAGATTAGACACGAATCTTTCCTATACATCATACATTTCAATCTGCTAAATCATCACCTTATGCAGTGACAAGCGCACATCTATGTTACACCCTCATCGAGAGATTTTAACACTCCTTCGGAACTAACCGCGGCACGGAATGCTGAGGACCTGGGTTCGATTCCCAGCATTGGTCTTTTTTCTGGGGTTTTTTCTGTGCATCTATATTTCAGTTTGTATTTAGTACGAAATATCTGAGATGATGTACATGTCAAGGCCTTGACGTTTGATACTGACCATCGAAGTGAAATGTGAAGTTAAATTTGTCGATTTTATTTTAACCTTTGACCGCCACGGTTACTCTGTTCTAAAGAAAAAAACTCACTCGCCAACGTCATCACTACATGACATGACCGACCTTCAACTCGAACTTTCTACAATAGAAATAAATGCCTTTTCATTCACCTTTTTTGGTTTGTTCCGTAACCTACAGAACACTCTTTTTTTTACGTAAAACTGACCCGTGATTGACCATTATCTCACCTGATGAAAAGTGCAGATGAGGCCAAAGGTATATCTCACCGGCATAGTAACAGCCTACGCTATAGCCTTGAAGAGTCCTAGGTTTTATCCATGTGGAAATAATGATGAGAGCAAATTTTATTCAGATTGATGAAATGCCAACCTCCAATTTTTCTAATCTTTCTCTATGGTGCCGAAACTTGGTCTCCGAGACTGCAGGATCGCCGTAAAACGACGCATTGGAGATGTGGTGCTAGAGACGTCTCCTAAAGATCCCGTGGACGGCATTTCGCACCAATGTTCCATCCTCAAAGAGCTTCATATTAACGACCGGCTTTCGTCGACTGTGCAATTACGAATACTGAAGTTCTTTGGTCACATCTCCAGGAATGTGAACTCAATGGAGAGGTTGGTGGTCCAGGGTCAGGTGGAAGGCAAGAGGGCACGCGGCCGTTCACCAGCTCGCTGGACTGACCTGATTAAAAATGCTACTGAGTCCACCATGGTCCAGTGTACTTGCAACGCCTCTAACCGGCAGGAATGGAAGCATATTGCTAAGAGGGCTGTCCTCGAAAAAGTCTGCGACCCACCGAACATCTCTCCGTGTACCTCGTCTGAGCAACCACGACCACTCTGACAAGAGTGTCCGACTAAGAAGAAGAAGTCATTTTATTCCCTAGCAGTACCTCCATTCGTAATCTTCCTCGAATGGCTACATAGCTTAGCATTAGTGGACACGGTCACACAGTTTCGTAGCAAAGGTCTCACATCCTCGCCTCTGGAGGAAAAACACCCTGAAGCATTTATTAGGGGACAATCTTACACAAATCGATCTATTCCCAAACTAAGCAAAGCTTGTACTATGGGTACTAGACGACGATAAACATACTTATATAGATAAATAAATACTTGAATACATAGAAAACATCCATAACTCAGGAACAAATATTCGTGCTCATCACACAAATGAATGCCGGGATTCGAACCCAGGACCTCTTGCTTCGTGGGCAGGGTCACTACCCACTAGGCTAAAGCGGTCGTCAAATAATACACATTGAGATTGACATAATGCACTATATTTAAAACGCTGGGACTTACGAAGATAGCTCATGCATCATCAACACGGGGAAAGATCGATTCATTATTAAAGTTATTTCTTAGAAAAAAAGACAAAGTAATATGAAGTATGGTTTCTTTCCTCATAAATAAAAAAACTCAAAGTCAAATTTCATGCACAACCGACGCTTTTCCTGCTGAATCGAAGTCCAATGACTTAATAAACTGTTATAATTGAACCGCTAATACTACCTACGTCAGGTAGTCTGAATTAACCATTTAAAAAAAAATTGTATATATTCAAGTCTCATGTTGATTATTTAAAGGTTAAAAACATTCAATTAAGTAATAAAAATTCGAAAACAGAGCAATCATTGACAGTCATTGGTTTTCTTTAAGTTTATTAACCCTTCATAAGGTAGAGGCGATTTAGCGATCACATGCATTGAGTTGGAAATTCAACCTTATTGGTTTCACTATACGTCACAATTTCCATTGCGATTATTGCAAATACGACTAGCTTTAAAATATCCTTTGCCAGGTACCTATGTATTCGACTGCTGCTTTTTTACAAGCTTTTATTTAGCTCACCCCGTTTGTTTTATTATTTATTATTATTCTTGGGTCAAATCTTAGAAGTCGAATTTGACCCACTTCCAGTTGTCGGATTTACTTGAAATTTGGTATACTTATGTAGGTTGGATGACATTGCAAGTACAGTCAACAAAAAGTACAGTCAGCGAAAAAACTTGTATTCAAAATGAAATTTTTGACAAAAACTTATTTTTCTGTGGTAGTATGCTCCAATAAATGGAGCCTTGTTAAGGGTTAAACCCTTTTCCCTTTGAATATTTCTGGACCCGAATAACTTGAGCCGTGGTGGCCTAGTGGTTTGACCTATGGCCTCTCAAGCAGAGGGCCGTTCGTTCGAAGCTGGGCTCGCTCCTCTGAGTTTTTCGGTTTTTTTTGTGCCAAACTACATTTGAAATTGACGGTGATGGAAAACATACTGAGGAATCCTGCATATACCTGAGAAGTAATTCAATGGTATGTGTGAAGTTCCGAATCCGCACAGGATCCGCGTCATTCTGGGTCATTCTGAGAGGAGGCCTGTGCCCTGCAGTGGGACGTAAGGCTAGGGTGATGATGATGATGATTTCCTAGAAAATTTCGGTCCAAATCATCGCGCGAGAGGGACGGTTCCCTTTGAACCAAACTGCCACCAAATGGCCTAGTGGTTAAAGAACCTGACTACGAAGCTTTAGGTCCCGGCTTCTATTCCCGCGTCGGGGCAGATATTTGTATAACAAAATTAGAATATTTTGCTCTCGAGTCTTGGTGTTTAAAATGTATTTAAGTATGTATCTATCTATATAAGTATGTTCAACCGTTGCCTAGTACCCATATCACAAGCTTTGCTTACTTTGGGACTGGGTCAATTGGTGTGAATTTTCCGGTGATATTTATTTATTTAATAATGTTTCTGCTTCCGAATAAGCTTAGTATCGTAATACGTTAGCCTCTGTTGCCAAGCGTACCTAGTAGGAAAACACTAATCAAATATCATGAAGCAATTATGAAATACCACACCACTTTTAAATGCAGCTTTTGAGGAAGGAAGTCAGAATACATCCTATGACGTCCTACAGGCGTCAGCGGACACTGAAATGAGCGGCCAAGTGAGAGTCGGGACTCGCATACGAACAGGACCGGATTCACAATGTGGGGCCCTCGAGAAATACAAATTTTGGCCCCCCTTTTAGTCAAAAATCAACCGCACTTTTCCAGAAGTCAAATCAAATCAACTGGTATAGGTAACGCCATCAGAGTTGAGGCGAATGATTACACACACAGCTACATAAACTACTGATTACAAAAAAAGTAGCGAATGAATGAAATGAATGAGTGAATGAAAATGTGAATTATTATGATCTTAAGGTGAAATACCTACGCAATACTATGCATATTATAATTTTTATTTTATTATATAACCTATTTTTGAAATAAAACAGTTGAAACTGATAAGAAATATTAAATATTTTATTACTATTGCGGTAAAAGGAACTTACGTACGAGCCATGTAGGTATACATCCATTTAAAGTGAAACAAGAATTAAAATATCAAGATTTTAATAAAAAATATAGGTACGCTTTTATTATGTAAAAAAAAAATCCAAAATTCCGTAATATTTTTTAATCACAGTCTTTTTTCAGTGGCACAATCGTTTGTTTTACCTGAACTTCTACATCGCCATTAAAAAAAAAGTTAATCTGTCAAATAGTTTGGCGCCACTTTTCGATTCGTTGTACGTGATTTTATTTTTCTTTGTTATTGTCAACAAAGTATCATAAATGAATACCGTTTTTGGATCAATTTTAATGTTACACGTTTGTTTATGCAAATAAATATATGTATTTAAAAATTACATAGTTAACGATTTCTTTTGCTTTAATAATAATTATTAAAGCATAAGACGACTCTTTGAACGAAAGGGTGCGAACAGAACGCGTTGTCGTGAAATGCGACGTTGCCATTTCGACTTTTTGTTAAACTGACGATTAGTTAAGTGTTACTTAGTTTACAGAGGACCGGAGTGGTGAAACTGAAAAAACACTAGCCGACAGATTTGTCCAGTACTACTACTACATAACCAGCAGTTTGACAATAAGGTGATGAAACACCCCCTTAACGTAGAAAACACAGTAGTCCTTGCGGTGGATATTTTATGTATGATCAGTTTAACGTAAGTTAGGGAAAAGACGTGAAGCTCAGGAGAAGCGAGTTCGGGTTGCCATACATGTTTTCCCAGTGATTGTAGAACTTGGGATATATCACATGATATAACTAGCTTGACTCACATGCTTTTCTTTAGAATTGACCATTATGACACATTTTTCCTGTTTAATGATACGATGACATTTGAGAAAAACATGCTTTAAAATATTAAAATACAATGGTTGGTCAAGGAATTTCGGTGCAATGGTCAGATGACATCGGGAAAAATTTGAGGTTTTTTATTTATTTTTTGTTAAAGCAGGTAGGTTTAAAGCTTTCTCTTATAAAATTCGGTTAACCACAGGAGTAGTCTTTCGGACGCTAAAAAGATGAAAGAAAAGAAAGAAAAACAATTATTCCTGATAATTCTAAATTAACAAAAGAAAAACGGTAACAGATATAATATATTGTCATGACATGAAATGGTCCCAACTCAGCATGATATACATCTAGAGATCTTATTATCTAACGCACTTGGAATTACAATGGTTTCACCACGTCCTTCTTCAGTTTCTTCTGTTCTGTCTTCTGTGTAGGGTGAGGGCAGAAAAAGAAGGTGAATGCAACTGCGAGCGCCCGCGAGTTAGGCAATACGGCCACAGGTCTCCAAACAGTCTTGCTATTCTTACCGCAAAATAATTACTTGGTTAGCAAAATTTCACAATAGGGATGTTGACACCACCAATCAACTGACGTACTTTTTATGAGCTGTCAAAACACATTCTCCCATTGGGTTTGAATGGCAATAGCAACTTATGACGTCACTTGTTCGCCAACTCAATCAACTAACTATTTACTTGTTATAAAGCAACAAAAAATCTAATTTTGCAGTTAATCGAAAATTATTCTGGTTTTTAGGGCTAAAATAAAGCGTTTTTTTACTGGAGTCGTGTCTTCGAATTATTTTTTTAATTTCGTCTACATCCTTATTGATCAGTAAGAAAATACGACCACAAGTGTTTTATCTGTGACGTGTGCACTGATTTAGAAATGTTTGCTGGTTACAAGTTCCTAATCAACTAGCCATTTTGCCTGAACGAATAATTTTCTATTCACAAAAAAAATCTTGGATCAATTTACACCAATTTACCTAAATAAATGATACCATTTTTACTACGCCAATTTACATTTTGGGCACGCACATTTACGGCGCCGTTAATTCCAAAAAGCTGGTACAAAAGTGACTGAACCTTGTTTGAAGTACGATAAATTGCATAAAAAAAATGCCGCGTGTATGTAAAAAATAGGTTCTAATAATTGGGAACTATCCGACACAGTAGTATTGAATCTGCCTTTTGATTCTGAAATCTTTGGTGAAAATGCTGCTTTGCAACAAAAGATGGCCGCACACTACTTCTTTCCAAAATATTCAAGTATCATACATAGAAAACGCACATGTCAAACATAACAGTGAAAATTAGATCTCTATTGCGAGAAAAATGGTTAGGTACTCAAAATATAAACAATCACGGGTTTTGGACAATAGCATGTAAGTTGTTTTAACGGAAATTAGTTTTAAGTGAAAATTATATTCGAAACGATACCTACCTATGCTTAAAATTATGATTTTTCAATGTATTACGTTTCTTCGAATGGTGTCTGATAAATTAGTATAAGTAGTTTGTGTAACAGATGTACTCAGATCCGTCTGAATGTTTGAAAATACATAATCATTATAAATAACAATGATATACAAAATAAAAACATATCTTTGACTCCAGACAAACTTTTCGAACGTTTATTGTGAGCGTCACGGCCGGCTATTTTGTGGGCATCCGCCATTTTAAAACTGTGACGCGCACAAAAAGTTTTAATATAAATGTCGAATATATGTACTGTGTAATGTTTATATGATTATTATATTTATATATCACTTGAATCTTTTATAAGAACGTTAGGTAGTTAATGCGGCGAAGTAAATGAGGCTAACTAACTTATTATTTTTTTAATACGCAGGCTTATATCGAAATAATAGATATATAATAGCTATGTTCTTGTAGATATGCTCGTTTCTGTACAATATTGAAATATCGTGTCTATGTAACGAATCATTTCTAAGACTAACTTTTAATTTTCTGTTATTTTGATCTGGTAAACGAGCTGTACTGATATTTTGTAGTTTGAGTAAGTGTGTTTATAATAAAAAATAGCTGTGTAGGGTAGCCGACATATCTGTTAAAAACAATACATATAATTAAACGTCCATAATGTCCTATTGTCGATTCTATGACCTTGCTTTTTGGTAAAGTGGGAGAGGTAGCGAAAATATCGAAGAATAAGGGTGCGTTCCACCAGAGATGTGCGAGGATGCGTTGCGAGGGATGTGTCTGTCATGAACCAATAGAAACACTTCATTCACTTAGGACCTTTTAAATGAAGTGTTTCTATTGATTCATGACACACACATCCCTCGCAACGCATCCTCGCACAGCTCCGGTGGATACGCAGCCTTATCCTGTTACATTTTTCGCTTACACTGTTTACTCCTGATAGATGTGAGTTACTTTCAATAAATATGTATTTAAAAATAAAAATATTAAAGAAAACAAGTTACACAGATTAGAGACGTATCGACCATGATGTTGTGTGTTAATTCGTAGAAAACTGTAATTTTAAGGATAAAAAGGTGATTATTCTATACATGCAGTTTGCATTCGCTGATGTGCCATCTATGGACGTAGACAGACGGGCACAATCTTCAACTTCACGCCTAAATGGTGCTAATTTAGTGCTTGTGTCGTTCATAGATTTGGAATATAGTCAAAGATCGGCAATGCTAAAGAGATTGTGATAGCGAGACGACTGCACGAGAGCACTGATACTAGTGACAATAACAATATATTGTACATGAGATTTAATCGATTTAGCGTACCAAAATCTCTTCCCTATAAATTTCATCAAACTAGTTTGAACCGTTATCGACGAATCCACGCATCACAAACGAACATTGCTCGTTGAACTCTAGTGTAAGTATGACAACGCTCACATTGTATGTTACTACTTATTAAAAATATTCGAAGTATCTACTATTCCTAGAAATATTTAGATGCACTTTACAAGTTTAATAAACGACGCGAATGTTTTCTACTCCCTTTTACCTGGCTAATAAATGGAAACGTGTCAAACTTGTTTTTTCGCTACGCATCCCGCTTTGCCAATGCGAGTGATTTTTCGCATGTAACAGTAAGTAAAGAATGTATTGATTATAAATTGGTGAATTAAAACGATTATTGTCCCATCGTGCTTGTTTTATTTTGTTATCCATTTATCCCTTTTTGGGTCGCCGGGGTCGCTCCTGGAATTCAGCGGGAACGTGAAGGGTTTGCTAGACTTCCCCCAGGAGCCAGGCTGGCACGAATATTGCCTACAACCAATCGCGCAAAATAGGCGCACATAGATGTCGAGTTGCGGAGAATAGCCGGGTACTTCTGGTAGCGTTTCATCCGCTATCAGTCTCCTGTCGCATATACATAAAAAATAAGCTAGGTACACTACACTACACAAAGTTAGCGTGAAATTTCAACAAATTGAAATTATGCCACAAGCACACTGTATTGTTATCAAGGATGACACGTCGTTAACACTCGGCCATCTAGAGATACGAGGCCGGCAATCCCTGTTCGTGGCCGAGGCTTGTATAGAGCTTTTCTCAAACATGCATCTCATCTCATCTCTCATATCTCATATATCATCATCATCATCATCATAACCATCACCATCATCATCACCATCATCATCACCATCTTCATCACCATCATCATCATCATCATCATCATCATCATCATCAATGGCAGAATGTCATAATTAAATTAACCAAAAAGCAAATAAATATTGCTTATAGTTTTTTTTTAATGGCTGAACGCCATGATGCCGTATCACTCCGTGTGTAAAGGAAATTAAAAAAGATCACTGCTGGCCAAGGCCAGCAATGTTGTATGAAATTCCATTATTGACCTCTCGTCTAGCCGCAATTGCAACGTGACACTTCGTGGCGTATTATAAGGAACATAACGTCAATATTTCATAGCATGTTTGAGAAAATTATATATTCCTTGAAAGTGTTGTGCATATACATCCATCCATTCATCCTCACAGACTTCACGTTTACAATATTACAGCGCGTCAGGCATGTGTGCTGAGGCTCGAGTAGATCGCTTCCAGGCCATATTGCGCAAACGGGTTGCCTCCCTCATGCAGCGCGTGCGGGGTAGCCCGAACAGCCTCCTCAGTACTATTCTGGATCGGGTGGACTGCCCTATTGTACGATGCTGGAATTCTGTCCATAAAGGTTCAAGACCGGTATTATTTAACAATAGGTTAGGGTTGCCATAAGTGTGGGGGCTCAGACCGGGACATTTAAAGAAAAACTAGTAAAGGTAGAAAAAAAGGAACTTTTATTACAGCAATAGGTAACTTTAAAGGTTTAGTCCTTGCCTAAACACAAAACAACTTTTAACACAGCCATTCAATGCCAGCTAGTTTTTTACTTTTTTTTTTAGGGTTTTCTGTTTGTTGGCGCTTTTCGCTATACTTATTGGTGAAAATGCACATCATCGGCTACGAGCGCAGCGTGTAGCATGCGCTGCCGCTAGGTATATTACTGTTTACCAAGTCCAGCCCTCTATTAAATTACTATAATTTTTAAACCGGGACAATTTGCTTGTCAGCCGGGACGCCGGGACACCATGCTTCAAACCGGGACATGTCCCGGCGTACCGGGACGTATGGCAACCCTACAATAGGTAGATAGATAAATTATGTACAGTTAAATAAACAACTGGCTTGACAGTTCCTCTTAAATTGAGACTACCTCTGTTGTGTTCTTTGTTTAGTGTATATACGTATATTAATGTAAGTATTTGTAGTTTTTATGTAGTCTATTTATGTTGATATGATATGTATTAGTCTATTGTATTAATTATATAATATATGTGTGTACTTGTGTGTATTCTTTGTAAGTATGGGTATTGTTTATGTTTTGTTAGTTTGGGTTTATTTTTGATTTCGGCTCTTTTTTTTACTCAGCATTGTATGCCTACTCTTGTCTCTAATGTCCTGTCAATCGTTCTAAGGTTAACTGGAAGAGATCCCTTTAAGGGATAAGTTCGCCTTTGTACATCTGTATCTCTTGTTAACTAGTTATTTTCATGTTTTATGTACAATAAAGAGTTTTACATACATACATACATACATACATACATACATACATACATAAACAATATAATATTAATTTAATTTAATAGTGACATATAATATTGTAATGAGTAATCTAATTTAAATGATGTATTGTAATATTTGTAATGTTATGGATTTTAATTTACTAACATAGTTGTACAACATTTAATATTACTAACCATCTATGGACATGTGTTTGAAATAAATGAATTATTATTATTATTATTATTGCACGGTGTCGACGGTGTATTTATCCTCCCGTGGCGCTCACAATGGCAATGAGGGAATCCGTGCGGTTTTTAGTGGGTAGGCCCCTTGTGGAAGACCCCACATACCCTCTGTTTCCCCGAACAGAGATAAATGCATAAGGCGCATTTTCCGCACCATAAAAAAAGGCCTATGTTCAGCTGTGGACGTCTTTCGGCTGAAATGATGATGATGAGACGTCCTCAGACTCGGTGGAGCGATGATCTTCGCAAGGCGGCTGGCCAGAGCTGGATGAGAGTGGCCGAGGATCGTGCTCAATGGCGTGCCATGGGAGAGGCCTATGTCCAGCAGTGGACGAGCATAGGCTGATGATGATGATGATGATGATGATGATGAAGCTAATGTCAGCTTTAAGGTGAAGAACCCTTTCTTACCCCGACTGTACAATCCCAAGATCTTCAAGGGTATATTTAGAGACATGAAATTTTTCACGGGTCATGCAAATGAAGACCAAGATGTAATTTTCGGGAATTCTCATGGGACTTTAGTAAAATCCCTAAGTTTCAATTCAACGGCCGGATCTAATTACACGAGCAAAGCTGCGGGTAAATAATAGTTTTGAATACTTATTACGAATTGTTTAAATGAAATTTCATGAATCACGCGCGAAAATTTATTACCCAAACCACAAGAAAACCACTAAAGGCCGGCGCGGACTAGATGCGTGTGCAGTGTGCACCAGTTGTAATGAATGAAACTGTAAGAAACCCGCTCCTAACCCGCCCCAACCCACTCCCAACCCGCCCCCAACCCGCCCCCAACTCGCTCTCAACCCGCCCCCAACCCGCTTCCAACCCGCCCCCAACTCGCTCTCAACCCGCCCCCAACCCGCTCCCAACCCGCCCCCAACTCGCTCTCAATCCGCTCCCAACCTGCCCCCAACCCACTCCCAACTCGCCCCCCCACCCGCTCTCAACTCGCCCCCAACCCGCTCTCAAGCCGCCCCCATCCCGCTCTCAACCCGCTCCCAACCCGCCCTATCTAACTGGGCTATCTAACACTGAAAGAATTTTTCAAATCGGAGCAGTAGTTCCCGAGATATAGAAGTTTTACTTCAAAAAATAATATATTAAATAAAAAATGTAGGTATGATTGAAAGCTGCAAAAAACATTTTATTGAACAAGACATTCTCACCCTGCCTTCAATTTATATCATGGAAGTTTGCATTTTTGTAAAGAAAAATATAAACTAAATATACGCGAGCGGAAAACTTGAGACCTCATGATAGCCTGAAGAGGCCTTTGTCAAAATTACAAATGGTGCACTCTGGCCCATTTGCGATGTGTGTAAAAATTTTCAATAAACTACCAGAAACAATGAAACTCGAACCAAATTTCCAAAAATTTAAGCAAGGTCTGAGGGCCCTCCTGGTTCGAAAATGTTACTACACCACACAAGATTTCTTATCTGAAACTTAACTACTACTTATTTATTTATTTATTTATTTATTTATTTATTTGAAAAAATAGTTACATGACCTTACAGAACATCCAATGCGCCATGAAACCTAAACCTAAAGAAAACAATGAGCTTAACAAAACAATAAAATTATTTATTTCAAACTAAATACAAACTGAAATATAGATGCACAGAAAAAACCTCAGAAAAAAGACCAATGCTGGGAATCGAACCCAGGTCCTCAGCGTTCCGTGCTGCGTGCTTACCCCTATACCATCACTGGTCTAGAAGTTAGCGACGAATCTTTCCTATACATCGTACACTTCAGTCTGTTATAATCACATTAGGCAGTGATAAAGCGCATCTATGTTATGCCCTCTACCGAGAGACTTCAACACTCCTTCGGAGCTACCCGCTCACCTGGACCAAGAGATGGCGCTACTAGGCCAACTTTTACAAGTTAAGTATGAAGTATCTTTTTCTATTTATTTTTTTATTTTCTTCAACTTCATTTTTTATTACTTTTACGGTCATCCCGTTACTACTTACGTACCGTACTTGTACGGTTATAACAGACTGAAGTGTACGATGTATAGGAAAGATTCGTCGCTAACTTCTAGACCAGTGATGGTGTAGGGGTAAGCACGCAGCACGGAACGCTGAGGACCTGGGTTCGATTCCCAGCATTGGTCTTTTTTCTGAGGTTTTTTCTGTGCATCTATATTTCAGTTTGTATTTAGTTTGAAATATATGGTTTCACGGGATGACCGTAAAAGTAATAAAAAGAATGAAGTTGAAGAAAATAAAATAATAAAATTATTACTTACTTACATAAAAGAAAAATGAGAAACAAAAACAAACTAGCCAGGTGTGCTCCATCGTAGGCCTCATCTTTGCTTTCCATGAGGCGTGATTGTGGTCAAACGTAAGCCTATCCTACTAATAATAATAATATTATAAACGCGAAAGTTTGTAAGAATGTATGTATGTATGGATGGATGTTTGTTACTCTTTCACGCTAAAACGGTTTGACGGATTCTGATGAAATTTGGCACACATATAGTTTATAATCCGGATTAACATATAGGATGCTTTTTATCCCGGAAAATTGCATAGTTCCCGAAGGATAGCGATAAACGAATTCTTCGCAGGAATGCCAAAACCGCTACAGTTACACATATGTAATGTATGATGGAAATGTTTATTTTAAATAGTCCTACAAAAAAACCCGCCACAGTATATATCTTTCGAAATTCCCACGGGATAGGGGAATATCTAAACTTTCTTTGTTTTTTTTGTTTATAGCAGAATCTCTGAAACTAATGAGCCAATTTTAAAAATTCTTTCACCATTAGAAAGCTACATTGTTCTTGATTGACATAAGCTACTTTTTATCCGGGAAAATTAAAAATTCCCACGGGATAGAAATAAATTAATTCAATTTCGTACCTGATTTTAATAATTCTTACATATTATGTGATATGACTATCCTCGATTAACAAAAGATATTTTTTCTTCGTGAAAATACAAAATTCCCACGGGATAGAAAAAACTGAATTCAACTTCGGGGCTGATTTTGAAAATTCTTTCACCAATAGAAAGCTACAGCTATTCCTGATTGGGATAGACTACTCTTCTTCGGGAAAATGAAAAATTCCCGTGGGATAGAAATAAGTAAATTCAACATCGGCACTGATTTTAAAAATTCTTTCATATGATATAATATAACTATCCCCAATTGACATAGGCTACTTTTTCTTCAGGAAAATGCAAAATTCCCATGGGATAGAAAAAACTGAATTCAACTTAGGAGCTGATTTTGAAAATTCTTTCACCTATAGAAAGCTGCACTATTCCTGATTGACATAAGTTACTTTTTATGCGGGAAAATTCAAAATTCCCAAGGGATAGAAATAAATTATTTCAATTTCGTAGCTGATTTTAATAATTCTTACATATTATATGATATGACTATCCCCGATTAACAAAAGCTACTTTTTTTTCGGATAAATACAAAATTCCCACGGGATAAAAAAAACTGAATTCAACTTCGGGGCTGATTTTGAAAATTCTTTCAACAATGGAAAGCTACAACTATTCCTCATTGGTATAGACTACTCTTCTTCGGGAAACTGAAAATTGCCGCGGGATAGAAATAAGTGAATTCAACTTCGGGGCTGATTTAAAAAAATATTTTACAAATAGTAAGCTACAGTATCCCTTATTTACATAGGGTACTTTTTCCGGGATAATAAAATATTCCCGCGGGATAGAAATAAGTAAATTCAACATCGGCACTGACTTTAAAAATTCTTTCATATGATATGATATGACTATCCCCAATTGACATAGGCTACTTTTTCTTCAGGAAAATGCAAAATTCCCACGGGATAGAAAAAACTGAATTCAACTTCGGGGCTGATTTTGAAAATTCTTTCACCAATAGAAAGCTACACTATTACTGATTGGTATAGACTACTCATCTTCGGGAAAATTCTTTCACTAATAGTATGCTACAGTATCCCTGATTGACATAGGTTACTTTTCTACGGGAAAATACTAAATTCCCACGGGATAGAAATAAGTGAATTGAATATAGGGGCTGATTGTTAAAATGATTTCACTAATAATAAAAAGCTACGATGTCCCTGATTTTTAAAAAAGGTCAAAGAAGGAATTTCTATCCTGCGGAAACTTTACTTTGCACTTTCCGGGATAAAAAAAGCCTGTTTCAATCAGGCACAGGCCTCCTCCTAGAACGAGAGAACTTGGGCAGTAGATTTGGGAACTTCACACCCACCTTTGAATTTCTTCTCAGGTGTGTGTAGCTTTCCTCGCGATGTTTTCCTTCACTATAAAGCTCATGGTAAACTTCAAACGTAATTTACCACATGAATTCGGAAAAACTCAGAGGTGCAAGCCTGGGCTCAAACTCACGACTCTCTGCTTAAGAGTCCATAGGTCTGACCACCAGGGCACCACGGCTTAGCGGCTATAGAATTCACTTATTCCTATTTCACGGGAACTTTTCATTTTCCTGGCATTATCCTATGTGTTAATTCATGTAATAAACTACCTGTGTGCCAATTTTCATCCAAACAACTAACGTTATTGTCTTCGCGTACGAAGTCGCGGGCAAAAGCTAGTATTGTATAAAAGCAAAATAATAATAATAATTTATAATATTACCACTCTTTCCGATTATGTTTTGAATTGTTGCATGCCTAACTTGTATTTTTTTTATGCTATTGTTTATGTTGAATTTGATAATTTTAGTCGTATATAATACCTAATCTAATATTTAATTTCATTTAATTTTTCCTTTAATTTAATTGTACTACATAAATACTTAATAAATTGCTGTGCCCTTGCAGGGTTCATGTTCCTGGAATTGTAAAATGATGTAAGACCTTATGCACAACATGAAATGCAATAAATGATTGAATTGAATTGAATTGAAAACCCACGATTTTGAAACATTCTTCCGCTCCGCTCCGCTCCTATTGGTGTTAGCGTGATGATATATAGCCTATAGCCTTCCTCGACAAATGGGCTATCTAACACTGAAAAAAATTTTCAAATCGGAGCAGTATTTCCTGAGATTAGCGTGTTCAAACAAACAAACAAACAAACAAACTCTTCAGCTTTATATATTAGTATAGATACATAAAACCAATCCGTGGTTCATTCTCAAGGTTGGTTCGAACGGGGTGGTTCATTGTGGATCACGGTTGGTTAGTGGTTCAATGTATCTCTTATCACCAACTGATTTAAACGAAATCAATAACAAAAACCAACACCCACTAAAAGCAATATTTCGCCGCGGAAGGGGAGTGTAAAACACCCGTTTTTAGTGGAAAGTCCACTGAGTTGGCAACACTGTTACTGTTACCTACCACGGCACTATATAATAATTCCATGAAGTACGGTTCGTTCATTACTGTTCAAACTGTGCCTTAAGGAAAGTTCAGTTTTGTGGTTCACATCGGATTTATTGTAGTAACTGTTCCTGAGTTACTTAGGTAAATTAAGTCTTAAGTTTAAAACGCCGAAGATACGCGACGAAATTCTGCGGATCAGAAAAATCTGACGTGAATCTTCGGTTACGAATCTTCGGCACAAGTAAAGCGGCTGTCACACTGCCGCCGCATCCCGTTGCGGTGTGAGGAGCGACGAATTCGCGTGCGGCGGCGACGCACCACTGTCCAAATTTGATCCTGGAGGTGCGGTGCACAGTGAACGCGCGCTCTTGTGCTCATTTAACCGTCCGAGAGCGCGATCTTTTGTGTGATTCGTACCTCCGCACGGAGAGGCGGAGTCAGTGTGTTATACCATGCGGTTTATGCATACAGTTAGGATTTAAAAACCGCAGCACCGGACGCCGCTGCGTGATAACCGCTTTATATAATATGGAGCTTTATATAATTTATATTTAATAAATATGGAGAAAAACGAAACATAGGGGCATGGCTGTGGTAGATACAGATTACACAGTAAAAAGAATTTGGCTCTAAAGTCATTATCCAGGGAGGAAACAGGGGACTACGTTTGTATGGAGAAATGGTGCGCATCATGTCCTCTTAACGGTTGGCTTCCCGCTCGAATCAGATTTGAGAAAGAACCATGGATTGGTTCGAAATAATTATGTCGGACATAACTCGACTACTTACTTTACGTGAGAGACTCGTGTATCTTATTTTATAGGTAGTGAAAATATTCATCGCGTTGCCGATCGCGCGTAGTAGAGCCGGGGCAATAGACGCGCATGCATTCGACCTATTCGTTGGAGAAAACCAAATTTTCGTTTCTCCCTTAGCACACTTTTCCTCATAATAGTTCCTTAGAGCACATCCTCCTAGCGTAAAAGGGTCTCTTTAATTGCGCCAAAAGTACCAAAGGCCTCGTCAAAATAATAATAAAATAATATTTAATATAAAATTATATTTTTATTATTTGTTGTTGTATCAGCCTCTGTAATACCTACATAATCGGTGAAAATTTCAACTGTCTAGTTAACGCCAATACATCATCTGTGAAAATTTAAACTGTCTAGCTATCACGGTTCATGAAATACAGCCTGGTGACAGACAGACAGACAGACGGACAGTGGAGTCTAAGTAAAAGAGCCCCGTTTTACCCTTTGGGTAGGGAACCCTAAAAAATCGAAATTTCTCGAAAACGGTCAGACTACTAAGGTCATGTGTTTACATTTGGTAGATGACCTGTCCACCTAGCTCCCATTTACGTTTGTCGTACTACTTACGGGACACCTGTATAGGATATAATGTATGTCGTCCCGAATTCTCTTAAGAGGGCGACGTTTCAGTTTTTTGCCTAGGGCGCCAGGAATGCTCGGCCGGTCCTGCTCCGGGCACAGCGAAGTCACGCCACACCATCACGTTAGTCACTCCACGACACATCGGTGGTAGTTCTTTAAGGTATGTATAATCGTATTTTGTAAAACCAATCTTTACCGTCGGCTTTGCTTGCGTTAACCATTAAATCTGTCATTTGAATTGAACCAAAAGTTACATCGCGGTCTTCATTAACGTTAAAAAACATCCGTCCCAAATTTCAAGTCTCATGATTTCACTATCAACAACATGGTGCTTTGGTAAAATTCGCTCCGAGTGATTACCAACAGAAATATATTTATTTGGAAAAGTTTTAAAAGATACACTAATTTCTGAGTATGTTCGTCACTCTGGTTTTCATACATTTTTTATTCATCACAAGTAATCAAACTTGTTGCAAATTATAAAGAGAAATGTGATTGAAACAAAATCTAGTCTGAACACCATAAAACTCTAATACACATCCGTTAGCATCACTATTAGAGAATATTTAGCAACAAACAGAACGAGAAAAATTCTTCACTTGTGGCCTGGAGTCATTTAAGTGAAATAAAGTGTCAATAATTAAAAAAAAGTTCGATTATCTAGAAAACCACAACACTTTTAGCCCTATTAGACCATTTTAGGGAACAGCCTAAAGAAGAAGAAGGGAAGGTGCCCTGTTAGTGAATAGAAGCTTGTCTATTAAGTATTTACTGAACACTGTATAGTATGTTATTCCTTGCCTACTATTTATAGTATAAACTTTGCTTATGGGATTATGTCAATTGGTGACATTTGCCCTTGTTCCTCGTACATAACTAAGTTACCTTACCAGCCAGCACTGAGAGAGGACAAGTAATTCATACTACGACCTGGGCCCAATTGCATAACAAAATACAAGCAAATAGTATTAATGAATTTCAATGCAAAATAGCTTGTAATTTGCCACGCCTGATGGAAAGCGAAGATGAGGTCTACGACGGAACACGCTTGCCTAGTAAAAATGCTCAATGTTAACTCTGGTACTTGCAAGTTCGTCTTATTGCGTTCGACCACGCACCCCTCGTTATGAAGAAACTACAGCTTGGGTGAATCTTCATTATTTCTTCTACAAAAGTCAAACCAGATTGTAGAGGAAAGCGTGTAGTATTTAAGTATTTCAGCATTTTCCCCACGAATGCCTATTACGAAACCTATTATGATTACCTATTTTGGGTTTTGTTACATTACACTTGGTTATTTATAGGGAACAAGGGGTCCTTTTAAAGAAATAGATAAAACAGCAGCTACTAAATATTTTTCAAAATAAGTTGCAGTTAAAATCGTAACAGTTGCGAAGATAGTGGCGCCCTCATTTAAATATTACCTTTAAGCAATGTCCTCTGGTCACGTTTGTTTCAAACTGAGTCCAAAATGATGCTTACCTACCCTGCATGATGTCATGCAATCATGAAAGCAAGTATCCTGTTTATATAATGAAAAATAACGTGCGAATTCGGAGCGTGAGGTTGAGTTGAGGCGCATTTCATAACGCACCATCATACAAGATGTACGAAAATCTGTGTGATATAATTAAGGCACCAAAACTTTTTTTTTAAATGGTTTTTTTTTAATTATGACCTATGTTATGTGTTGTGATGATTATTAAGCTATAATAATAGCTTAAAAATATTTTATTATTTCTTAAAATAATATACTGATACAGGTTAGTGTGTGTATAAAGTGTTATGAATGCGAATCGAATCCAAACTGCAACTTTAAGGGCATTTACGCAATAAGGAAAATTATATAGTAAAGTATAATAAACGCGTTTATAGACGCTTCTTTCAGTTCACAGACGGTCGCCAGATTGGCTGGACAACAATATGGTTTTGCCTTAATAGTTTGTCCGTCAATAACTAATATTAAACTTTATCCTATACCTTTTAGGGTTTGGAAACGCTATGGATATCAAGATGATAAATCTACTCTTGATCGCGTTCAGTGCTGTGATAACAGTGGAAGGACTGCATTTACTGGGAGCTGAAGGTTAGTAACAACTTTATTGTTAACTTAGTTTAATTAAATTTGACGTTTTCAACGTTTATGACTAATATCCTTCAGAGAGTAGATTGTAAGAGTGTTCACACAATGGCATAAGCTTCAAACAAGCTTTATTTACTTACTTAAGCGTTAAAATGGTTAAATTTAGTTTATTTAAATTCATATCACTCAAAAATACCTACCATTCAAAAGCATTAAAACCGTGTATCATTATCGACATCTCAGCCTATTTTACATCTCATAAGAGCAGTAGTTCCCACGCGGGCCCATCAGTGCGGATTAAAAACTTCACATACACCATTAAATTTGTGTGTTTGTGAATTTCAAAAGTGATTTCGCACATAAATTCCGAAAAACTTAGTGCCTTTGTGTGTATGCTTCAAAACTACAGTGACCGTTTGAAATCGAATCAGCCAGTTGACAGGATTAAAGCCATAATTTTGTACTACTTTAGTCGTATTTTGAAATGAGTAGGCACAATTTTCAAGTTTTTTCGAAATGTATTTCGGTATGTGGATGGAGTTTTAGAAATCGATTCCTAGTCCGTGACACTTTGCGGTAAAAATTTGCTTAATGTATCCTGTATTCGATTAATCTTGAGTCACACAATGTAATAAATACCTATTATAAGCAGTTTCAAATTAATTAATGAATATTGTAGAGTAACAGCAATCATCAATATCATCATACGTTACAACGTACATCTCGAAGGCTTTCAAAGTTTAAGTTTAAAATATCATGAGAATTTCTTGTCAATTCACACATTAGTTTGCGGGCGGAAGTTACTTCAAAAGCACTTTTCTTTTCGTGTGATCGAATTATTTAAGGACAACCCAAAATTCAATAAATACCGATATTGAATCACATATCAACGGACGGGGACTAAAAAAAATCACCTTGTATACTCGTATGTCCCAAAACTCAACGATAACATGTTACCGGGTTAGGTTAGGTTAGTTACTTAGTAAACACCTCGGAAGCGGGAAGTGAAAAAAAAACGTGCATTCTAGTCTCAATTGTTTCTTATAAAGCCAATTTTATACTTAGATAGAAAAAAATGGAAAAAGAATGCCTTAAATTTGGCACGGATTGTGTCTAAGCCTCCGACGGTTGAAGCGATAATAGAGTCATATAACTTATCACTTCTAGTATTAGATATATGCAAAAAATGCCTATAATCGCATGCAACATGAATTTTTTTCCTTATTTTTTATATTACGAAATTCGATTTTCGACCTTCGTATCGTCTTCGTGCTAAAAGTTTTAAACTGAAGAGTGAAGTGGCGACACGGTACGACCTTCGAATTTCGTAGTAGCCCTCCTAAGTATATCAAAGTAACGCCTGTTTTTTTTTTAAATTCCAGAACACCCTTGCGGCGTAGAAGCAAGCTCCAGCCTGATCCACCACAACCCCTGGCTAGTTCTCCTGGAATATTACAGACGCGGTTCGATGGTGGACATCAGGTGCGGAGGCACTCTGGTCAGCAAGAGGCATGTGATTACGGCAGCGCATTGTGTTAAGATTAGGGCTGATATGTAAGTATCTTTGTGTTTATGACGAACAAAATCCTTTTATCACTATCCCGCGGGATCAGTGCAATTTGCCGGGATAAACGCTATCCTATGTCCTTTCTACAATCTCGAACTATCTCCATACCAAATTTCATCCAGATCGGTATAGCGGTTATAGATTCCCCATTTAAAATTCCCCTTTTCACCCTTAAATGATGATCAGGGATAAAAACTTTAATAATATGCCCTAATGCCCTATCCCGGGACCCAAACCTTTCGTCTAAATCGGTTCCGCAGTTTAATCGTGAAGAGGTTACAGACAGACAAGCTTTCGCATTTATAATATTACTATGGATTAACGCCAGATGTTTGGTTTCATGCAAGACTTACTCCCCAACCGCTTCTATACAAAACTACATAGACTAAGCCAGGGGTCACCAAATGGCGGACCGCCAACCCATTTTGTGCGGATCGCGAGAACACAGCAACTTGCACTAACAGAGTAACTTCAGACAGATAGTCCGCAACAAAAAATGTAATTTTTCTCAATGATTTGTTAAAAAACACCTTTGTTATTTCCGTAATTACATTTGTTTAATAAATATTGTTTTCTATAAAATGTTGTGCGGACCGCGATGGTCATATAATTCATTAAAACGGACCCCGAGCAAAACTAATTGGTAACCCCTGGACTAAGCTATCACAATCACTCTGAAAACTTTTGACTTTTGCACTCAAGTAAGTTATGAGCTTTTAGCCTTGCAAAAAAACATACACGTGCCGCACAAACACAGCTATCTTGCACGTGTGGATCTTTAGTTAAGTTACCAGTTTTAGTCTATATCATGAAGTATCGATCACATTGAACTAGCTAAACGAAACTAATAAAAAAAGATAATACAGTTCTCTATCAGAAAATATTAATAATAATATCATTCGAGAAAGTATTATTTGTGTTGATTTTTTATAGCTCGAGGAAATAATAGAAATAACTATTTATCCTGCTTGGGCGATACCTTTTTCAGGATTAGGTTATTTGTATACACAATGTGTTATTGTTTTTATACTTAATTAACAAAGTTCCTGTGGTTAAAGAGACTTGTACAAATCTTTATGTTTGTTGATTTGCTTGTGTTTCAATCATGCGTAAACAGCTACAGGAATTTGGATGAAATAAATCGGCTAAACAGGAAAGTATAAAAGGAAGCTGTGACAGTTGTGAAACAGTGAAAGTGATATCCGTTTTCGTAACTGGTTATAAACATACAAGGAATAAACTATGCACTTACCAGATTAATAATAAGAAGATCACGAAAACAATAATCTATTTGTACCTATAAAAGAGTAATTTAACTTACTATCTGACAGACTGGGAGAGCTTAACCACTAGAGCATGGAAGGAGCTAGAGATTGAGATTTGGTAGACATTTACATTGAATATCATAGAGAGAAAAAAGATGAAGGAGGGCTCTTTAAAATTCCCACGGGATAGAGAAATGTAGTCTTTTTAACCGACTTCAAAAAAAGGAGGAGGTTCTCAATTCGATTGTATGTTCTTTTTTTTTTTTTAACGTGTGTTACCTCAGAACTCCGTCATTTATGATCCGATTTGGAAGATTTTTTCGTTGTGTGAAAGCACAGGCTTCAAGGTTGGTCCCGTTATTACCAGAATCCAGTTCTGATGATGGGATCCATGAGGAATTGAAGAAACTCCTCAAAAATTCAAGAAAAAAGTATAGCGACTTTAGTATTTTCGGTGACAAGTCGAGCATTTGCATTCAGAAAGTATCATGGAACTCTGTAATAAAACGACGCAACCCCGTCGAGCATTAAAAATAGAATTTTCAACATAAACTTATTTCGAAGTCAAACTGATGATTTTATCCTACGCATCTATTTTAACAGAAATAACTAAAAAGCAAAAAATAAAAATTTTAAATAAAAAATATAACCTCCTTCAAAAAACATCCAAAAAACTATGGAATAATAATTGAACCAAACCGACCACAATAAGCATGAAAATATCTTTCTTCTAATCTGTTCGAAGTC
Source organism: Archips crataeganus (assembly GCA_947859365.1). Classification (NCBI taxonomy): domain Eukaryota; kingdom Metazoa; phylum Arthropoda; class Insecta; order Lepidoptera; family Tortricidae; genus Archips; species Archips crataeganus. The sequence goes on along the minus strand of OX402068.1, from coordinate 12,074,635 downwards.
GGTGCCTCAGCACGAGCCAGCAGGAGTGTAGAAGCCCTATAGATAGTAGGTATGTAGGTAAGTTAGATTACTAGGTCCACTCCTGCTGGCTCGAGCTGAGGCACCGACTTCGAACAGATTAGAAGAAAGATATTTTCATGCTTATTGTGGTCGGTTTGGTTCAATTATTATTTCATAGTTTTTTGGATGTTTTTTGAAGGAGGTTATATTTTTTATTTAAAATTTTTATCTAATGTCTTCTTCGTCAGTTTCACATTTTAATTAAATATTTTTTATATAATTTTCCAGGTATAAAGTACGATTAGGTGAATACGATTTGAGGACCGAAGAGGATTGCGTTGAGGGCGTGTGTTCGGTAGCTAGAAGCATTGAGGTCGTCGATGTGACCATACACCCAGGGTTTGATGGCTCCAGCCATGACATCGCCGTCCTCACCTTAGGCAGCGACGCCCCGTATACCGGTAAGTTAATAAAATGTTATCAGGTGATTCTACGGGCATTTCAACCGCTATCAGTCCCTAGGTTAAGATTTTATGAATTGGAAGGACGATTGTTTTTAATTATGACGTCAACGGCTACTGTCACTAGGTCCGGATCTATTTTACACAAAAATCAATGAATATTAAATATACATGTGTTATTATTAATGGCCAAGGGCTGACAGCGGTTAAGACGGCCATGGAATTACCCTATAAAAATACAACCAAAATTCTTAGATGCTACATTCTTGATCGGTCGTGGTCGTCGGTTAAGGATTGATAGGAAAATAGTGTGGTTGTTTCACCTAGCCCATCTTTCACACCGTAGTGGGTGGAAATAGAGAGCACTGTTCCATCAGAACCTTTTTTTGACACCCGTGGAAGAGAGAAATCATTTTTATTCTAAAATAGAGCGTGGCGTGGTAATAATTAAAGCATTGTTCCTTGTTTTCAAACGATTTTTGATTCTTATTTGACTATCCGTTATTTACATAAATTAACAGAGTTTAAGAGCTATGGCTCGTACGAGACTTTAATTCTGCTACAGATTTCCTCATTTCATTCCTTAAACTACGTCAGTGGACTTAAGACTTTGAAACAACGGGAAAGAGTGCAAATTTGCGTGTTGAACGTTTATACCATAGGTTTAAGCTTTTGCTCCTTGCTTGTTTATGCATTTTCTGTGACGTTCTTGGGTTTTTCAAAAGTGGCTTTCAAATGAGTATTATGTTACTGTTGGGTAAGAATTATATCATTATTATTGTTATTACTGTAAAAAATAAGTTGCAAGCACCTTGTATTGTGATAGAGTCATTAAAATAATCTCTCTGAAAGCATGTAAGCCTTTGTCAAAATAAGAACATTAGATACCTACCGTCTTTTTGACACCAATCTATAGTAATTGTAAAATAAATCTACTGATAAAGTGGTAGTGTAAAAATATATTGTAAAAGGGGTAGTCTGAAGTTTGGATGTAATTGTGTAACTAAAAGGCTACCAATTGAAAACCCAGATTTGTGTTAGCTGAGTAGACCTACATTTAATCCTTGAAGTTTTAGCAAAATTATTGAAACATTATATGACCAACATTCATTCATGCTGATCAATTGTGCATGTCATAATTGGATTGTGGTCGACTACGTAGACAGGACGTAATGTTGGATTTTCTAAATAATTTGTTAAATTTATCCTTCAATGAACCATCCACACAATAAAACCGGAAACTTGTAATAACAATTAGTGGCTTATATAGTATTGTGTTAGTAAAATGTTATAAGGAGTGCTGCTGTCAACAGAATAACAACAATAAAATGTATTTCTTCTTTACAGACTTCATCCGACCGATCTGCCTTCCGACGACTGTTCCGAATAACGCCACTTTCACCGCAGCTGGTTGGGGAGAGATTCCACGTGTCTTCGAATACAGCGAAATAAAGAAAATCATACCGCTACCGCAGTGGAAATGGGCGGATTGCCAGAACGCTTACCGAAACACTGACCTACCTCAAGACGTCATCTGTGCTGGCGGCGAGGAGGGCGTGGATTCCTGCAGAGGAGACTCGGGCGGACCTTTGGTGGAATACAAACAAAGAGCAGAACTAGCCGGTTTGACTAGCAAAGGATTCACCGTCTGCGGAACAGAAGGAAAGCCTGGCATTTACACCAGTGTTTTTACTTATCTAAACTGGGTTAACGATGTTATGGATAAAGTTTAAATATTAGTTATACTCAAGTAACTACGCCTAAAAGCTATAGAGATACTTGCGATCAGAGCAAAGGTTCTTAAATGACTGCCGTAGGCTTTCGTGAGCGATACTAAGGGCCTGGCGTCATATTTTGCGAAGTTATTTGAACCACGTTGACTGTGCCACGCAACGTGTTTGCGGCCTTGTAGATAAATGATATTTAAGTACTAGTATTTAAGTATTAGTTGTCTGAATAGATCGGATTAAAGTGAATGTTTTAAATGGCTTTTCTTGTTTTATTATGAACCAGGTACTGTTAAAAAGTGAGTAAAGAATGAGAGAAGTCGAAATACCACCTATTGAAAGTGACTTCAGTAGTAGTTGTGACTACCGATCAGTTTTAAATATGTACAAGCTAGTCCTGTTTTTCATGTAGTGGTGTTAGCTAGCTAGTTTGTTAGCTTTTTATAAAAGTTTTTGTTTGTATAGGTTTATGTGAAAATAAAATCTTAATTGTGGACTATATTTTGTTTTTGATAATTTATATGCTAAAATATACAAATTTATCACACAAATTAAAAAAATGAGTAAATCCGACCATTAGAAGTGCGGTGATAAGATTTGGAAAACTCATAACATTTATATTGTAATACAGAAGAAAGGGAAGGAAAAACACGTATAATTTATCTAACATTTATTAATTAATTCTAGGTCAATTGTATATGAACCCAAACAACCATCGTTATGACGACTAATCAGTCTTCTTGTAGATATTATTAGCATTTTTCGCTGCGTATTTATACTTCGTCTAGCATTACATTTACATAATAAGAATTATTACAAATCAATTCTTACATATTATGTATTTCTTACAATAACCCGCTTTGGCATAATGTTATTTCTAATATCAACAATATAATTATCATCTATGAAAACAAAAGTAAGTATATTTATTAAAAAAAGTTCAAGATATTATTTACACAAAGTATAATATAAATACGTAAACATTTTAACATCACAAGCACTTTGCCACCATGTCGTGTTACTTTCCGAAAAAATATATTTTTATAGGTAGCTGAAAACGGCTGTGCATTCTAAACACGCTGGTTGTGAAAGCCTTAGATACTTTTTTCGCAACCAGTTACCAAACAGGAAAACATCTGTACATGCTAGTTAAAACAGACTGCTTAAACAGACCAAAACTACAAAATCTATTCTTACTTATTCGAATAAGTCTGTTTGATGTATTCATATCTACATTTGTTAATATTTCCTTTAGACCAGACGTTTACGACGTTGAAGTCGTAGTAACTTTTATCGAGGTGTCGCAAACAGGGGTTACTTTGAACTGCGGGCCTATTTTGTAAAGTAGTTCGACGGCGAACTGACTTATTTTAATTCCTACTCACAGAAGATATCTTCATGGATCTTCTTTTCGTCTACATCTCAGACATTAACCTCGTGTCTTAAGGATTATTAAACATTTTTACTAAGCAGTCGGGTGAGTTACAGTAGAGGATCTGTACCAGAAGAGACCATCACCAGGGGGGTTTCACTCCACAGTTTAGGTATGTTCGGCCGGCGCGCCTCCCGGGCAGGCGTATGGCAGTAGGTTGTCGCTCGGCATTCGGTTCACACGCTAGCCGCGTCGCGCGTTATTATTTTTCTGTGATTTTTGTAACAAACAATGACTTCTAAACGAACTTATAATCCGTATAAAAGATACTGTTGCGTTTAAAGGTAATTTACTGAATTAATACACACTGTTTTCTTTCTTGATTTATGTACCTAAATATCGGCGAGTGGGAACCCTGTGCTCTTGGTTTCGGTTCAGCAGTGCCCAACGGAATATGAACGCTCGTATCACACGATAAGTTTCAATTTCGCGTGCAAGCAGTTAACGGTCGTAAGAGTAGGCAAATTTAAATACCTAAAGTTGACTTTTGTTCGAGAGTTAGTACCTACTAATAGTTATTCTGTGCCGTCCTGGATTTAATGGATGGAAATAATTTTATATCCATACTAATATTAGAAATGCGAAAGTTTGTCTGTCTCTTTGTCTGTCTGTTACCTCTTTATGATTAAAGCGCTGAACCGATTTAGATGAGGTTTGTTATGGAGATAGTTTGAGACCCTGAAAAGGACATAGGATAGTTTTAATCCCGGAAAATTGCATAATTCTCGCAGGATAGCGATAAATCATTGTTTTGCAGACGGAGTCGCGGGCAAAGCCTAGTCATTTATATTAATTGTTAATGGCTATTTCATCACTTAAGCTGCAGCAGTTGCATTTAACTTGAAATCCGTGTTGTAAATTCGATTTACATCTTTAGGGATGTAAGTAAATTTAAAAATCGAATGGAGCTCCATTACGTATTCACAAACTGGTAAACAAGGAGATTGTAATGTGTAATACTTAATTACCTTCAAACCTCCATGCTGGGCTGGCATAATATTGCTGGCCAGTGCTGGTTGAATGTGCCAAAGCCAAAGAGCGCGAGGCCATTAAAAAAAAAGTCGGTTTGGCCCGATAAATTGTCTTCCACTCTGATACAAATTGCGTATACATTTTTAACATAACGGTTTTTCTTTATTTCCTCGCATTTGTGATGAAAAGTAGAGTGTTCAACTCGAGTGTAAATAGTCAATTACACTCGCGAACTATAAGCACCCTCGCTCGCTTTGCTAGCTCGTGCGCCTAAATATCTTGGGTGTAATTGATCACTTAGGACCCTTGTTTATCAATCTATTAATTTATTACAGAAGGTGTAGACGCAAAATGACCAATATGTATTGGAAAAATAACGCAGAAGGACCAAAACGCGAAATGACCAATATATAATACGCATTCGCATATTGACCAATCTTATTAGGTTTAGGTTATGTTAGTTTTGCATGGGCCCGAAGGGCCTAAAGCACGCAGAAGCAGGAGCTCCGCGTGAGCGGAGCTCCGTCGACACTGTTTTGTGTTGATTGGAATTGGGAATATAATGTATACTGTACATTTGTCATGATATACATTTTACACCGCGGTCATTTTTCATATGCGTCAATTTGCGTATGTGGCATTTCGCGGTATGTTTCTATTTATGTAGATATGTCATTATGCGTATAGAGGATTTGAATCGGTTAAATTCAATGTGATTTTCGCCTAGTAACACCTGAATCAAATTAATTCATTAATTCATACATATATGGATTAAGTTTGACGTAGAGGAAATCCCTATTGCGCAGGCATACAAAGACTGTAGTAGAAATTTGAGGATAAACGAGTACTAATTGAATGCAAGAGTTGCTAATTGTATGCATAAAACCGCAAATATCAACCTATTTGATAATTTGATTGGGTGTTACTATGGGAGAGTCATCTTCTTCTAATACTTATATCAAGGATGATATAGACTGGATTGGCAGTCGCCTTGGTACGGATCGGCCGCGGTTTTTGTAGTTCGATTATTAAATCTAGATGGCGCTGAAATATAGCCAGAGGCTTTGAAGGCAAAACAATAAGACTACAGATATTTCATATTACTGCAAATGTATTATTATGCAATATTTTTGAAAAATAATACATTTGTAGTAATATGAAACATCTGTAGTCATATTGTTTTGCCTTCAAAGCCTCTGGCTATATTTCAGCGCCATCTAGATTTAATAATCGAACTACAAAAACCGCGGCCGATCTGGACTATGGCGACTGCCAATCCAGTCTATATCATCCTTGCTTATATTTAAAAATCTCGTGGCACGGTGTTTTTTATCAAACTCCCCCGAAAC